>BSBK01004478.1:2500-204349 GCA_027943335.1 Chamaecyparis obtusa
ATTGTTAAGTTGTTTATAATTAATTCATATATAATATCGATTTATATTTCTTGGACTACTGATGTTGGATTTAGTGTGCAGGGAAATAGACCATGGTACTATTATCGGGGGTCCAAACATAGGCCAATGTGAATTCAGTCCGAGCCAAGGTTGCATCTAATGAAAGACAAAACCTCATTGTGTTGTATTTATTTCGTAAATGTAATGAGCTTGTAATGTTTTCAATTTAATTTGTAATTTGTAATTTGTTTTGTGAAGTGCTCAAGTAGAAATGCCTTGTGGCTTGTGATGTGTAAATTTAGTTGTGTCACTTGACACTTGTAATGTACATGTGGCCATGACATGACCCACTTGAGTTTGGATGCCATTAACCTAGGATAGTACTCTTGAGGATCCCCATGTGAATCCCTTGGTTAGGGAGCTTGAGGAGATGTCTTGTCATAGATTTTCGAATTTGAACTTGTCATGAGCTTTTGGGGGGTTAAAAAGGTGCTTAGGGGTGTGTTTAGGCCTTTTTTAGCTAGCCCACTTGGTATACCTATGGGTAAGGGTCATTTTTAACCATAGGATAACCCATAGTTGACCAAAAGACCCGTCTAAAAGTTGGATTCCCTAGATGACCGAAAATCAACTTTTAAAACCAGACCTTGGTAAGAACACCATCCATTAGAATGATAGTCCTTTGCCCACCTTTTGGGCCAGCCTTTGTAAGAGGTCTTTTCTAGAAAGCTTGTAAGGGGCTTAGGGAAGACCACCCAATGAAAATGAAACCTTATCCCTAGGTGTTTGTGGGAAGTTGTGTGGAGGCCTTTTTAGTGGGGACTCTTCATTTTGGATAGTTTGAACACCCACTCTCTAACTTAGAGACTAGGAATAGATTTGGAAGGAGGGAAAAAGCTGGGACAAAAGGGATTTCATCATCAACACTTGCCATTTTATGCTTTGGACTTAGGTTGGTGGCTCCAACTTTAAATTTCCTGCTTTTTTTTTTGGTATGAGAAAAATATGGTGTTTGTGTTGTAGAATTCTTCATGTTCTTGATAGATATGTAAGGCTTGTTTGTTATTACATGCTTGTAGATGTATTTTGTAAATATTGTGTTTGGTTTTGTGTCTCTTATGTGATTTGAAGTTGTGAAGCATTGTGCTCTTTCTTTTGTTTTGTGTTATTGATTTGGGAGTCACAAGGCCAAACTCACCCTTGGAGGGAAGAGTAGCCTTGGGGGTGAAGTTTTTAGGACAATCCATGGATGTAGAGTCTCTCCTCGGGGAGGAGAGGGACAAAACATGGAAGTACGGGCTCCATGTATCCATTCCACCCTTTGTTTTGGGGGCCATAAGGGAGTTTTTATGGCTTTATGCCTTGGGGGTCATAAGGGATTGTTGTGCATTTGGGAAATGGTGGAGAAGCTGTTTGTAAAGCCATGTGAAGGCTTGTTCTGATCTCTTTTGATATGGGCTTTCCAAGTATGGTTGGACGAGCTGTTGTTAAGCCATGTGAAGGCTTGTTTTTATTTTACCTTTGGAATGGATTTTCTCTCCATAGGGTTTTAGTCCACTTCACCCCAAATTTATGGGACACTATGTGACCCATTGTGTAAGCCATGGATGGGAGTTTTATTTTTGTATGTGTTGAATTGTTGTTTTGCTTATTCTATTTGCTTGTGTGTATCCTACCTATGTTTGGTTCCCCTAGCTTGGGGGTGGTCTTGTAAAGACCTAGGTTGGGAGGTGAGCATCCCATGGTCTTTTCGATTTCTTATTTTTTTTTGCAGATTATGGACTTGCTTGGAGCTCTTGAAGTGAAAGATTTAGTTTGTGAAAAAGGAAAAAATATATAGAAGAAATGTGTTTATACAATGTTATGTAAAAAGTTTTGAGATTGAAAAAAAGGAGGTCTCTTGAAGGATTGAGAAATAAAAGACATCCTTCTATCTAAAATAATGGAACAGTAAATGAGTAGGAGGCATTTACCTTGTATTTTCCTTATCTATATGTAATGGCTAGTTGTACAAGAATAATTATCATAGAAATATGCTTAATAAGAGTGGTACATTTACAAGTTTTGTTCCTAGCTAAATCAGTAAAATGTTGGTTAACTTCCTTATTTGCATACTATTTTCAGATGGGTAGTGGTTAACTAGTGACTTAAGAAATTAAATTTGCACTTACATCTAAATGTGATATTATGATCTTCAAGAAGATTTTGATAAAAAAAATTTATGTATCCTAATGTAAATTAGTATATTTACCTATTTACTATAAGGAGACTTAAAACTTGTAGTTTGTATTGTTCCCAACAAAAAAAAGATAAGAGCAACAAAAAGCATGATTAGATTTATGCCTTATGAGCATGTCATTTTAAAATTTGCATATTTGAGAGTTAAGAAAATAAAAATAAATAGTAGTGCAAACATTTATATCTATGCTAAAATAAATTTGTTACTTTTCATACTATCATTTTAACTGATGTTGCTTTTGTAATAGGAAATCTACATGTATTCCTACCTTAGGTTAATCAGGCATTTGGGTAATCATTATAATTACTCCTGCATTTGAAAAAAAAAATTGGGTTACTTTTAGAGAGGGAGATTTGTGGGCGCTACAATAATATAGGAGAAAACAAAGGAGAAAAGATAGGAGAAATAAAGGAGGAAATATAGGGGGAACTCAAGGGAGGAAAAAAGAATATACGAATACAAAGGAAAGTAAAAGATAAAAGTCTTTGAGGGAAAATTCAACATGGTGGTGTGTCATTTAATATAAATGAATTCTTTATATATATATGAATTAGTTTTAATTAAAAAATATAAATAAATATATATAAGAATGAATTTATTTTAATTATATATATATTTGGCAACATTTATAATTTATATTAATGAATTTAACATTCCTTATATAAATAATTAATTTGATGTTATCTTCACTATTGTTGATAATTAATTTGATATTCATATTCCCTCTAGTAGCCAGACATATGAATCTTATATTCATTCTGAGCTACATAGAGATCAAAGTAATGGCAACTTGAGGTTGATATAACCCCATTGCCCATTATGGTTAAAGGCAATTCAAGGTTGATATAACCCTGTTGCCCATTATGGTTAATGGCAATTCGAGGTTGATATAACCTCGTTGCCCATTATGGTTAATGGCAATTCAAGGTTGATATAACCCCATTGCCTATTTGAGATGGATGGCAATTCAAGGTTGATATAAGCCCGTTGCCAATTTATAATTGATGGCAATTCGAGATTGGTATAGTCCTGTTGCCAAAATTGAGATTGTTATAATCTCATGTAGGCAATATATATACTGATCCCAATCATATGCATATGCTAGGCTTGGATAATATTTATTTCTTCCAAGAGATTCTTATGGGCAATGCTCTATGGGATGACGTGTCAATAGCCCGGTTGCTTAGAGTGGATCTTATATCCCTCAAGCCAAGAATCAGGAATTCTGTGAAGCTCGACCTAGAGGCAACGTTAAGAATCAAATCCCCTGCCTTTACTAACTTAGAGTAGAGTATGAGTCATGTAAATATTGTGTATTATTTTGTGCTTACGTTAGTTTTGCAAAAAATTATGAAAGGAGAATAAGAAGGGACATTACAGAACCAATATTATTCATATATCAAAAGTTATATTTTAATTGGTTGTTTAATACCATATAAAATATTGAAGATAAATAATAATTAAATAAATAAACTATTATTAATAAAATATTAATATTTTATAAATCAGGAATATAAATAATTAATAAACCAAAAGTCATAATCCCTTTTTCCTCCGAATGACACACCAGTTTGGAATAGTGATATAAACCTATCATCTTTTGATTAAAAAAGACATACAAAGAATACATGAAATTAGTCTGCAATAGCTCAATGGAGAAATGTAAGTAAGGTCTCGATAGGGGACATTACAACTTGATATGGAGTGAATGAAATACTTGAGGATTTAAATTGATTAGGAAAGGATGCTCTTATATATGATTCCCAAGGTGTTTCATAAATTAGGCTGCCCTCCAACAATCATGTGCAAATATCAAGATCAAATAACAACTTGTGGGAACCAACACACTAACATATGCAAAGTTGGGCCAAGTTTGGGGGAATATGATGCCTAGTGCCATAGTCCATTGATAGTATAGTGCACCCAAAATTGGAAAGAGTAGTGGCAAATGAAGTATGCACAACTTAAAGAACACAATTTGATCTCCATACTAGCACACAACAATAGTTTAATTTTGAAAGGATAAGATATAGGCTTGGAAAGAGAAATGATTAAACACACCAAGGCAATGGCACAAAAAGGAAGTGTGGAATTTTAAGGAGTTATAATTTATGACACTACATTATGTATTTATCGATGAAACCTCTAGAAATTGATACCAATAACATGGCAAAATCTAAAGCTTTATTGGAAGGATTAGCTTTATGTATAGAATTGGACCTGAAAAAGGTTGAAATAGAAGGGGACTTGACTATTACCATCAATGCCCTTAGAACTAGGAATACTCCAAATTAGAGATTGAAATTATTTTTTGATAAATCTTTGGAACTAATTATAAAACTAGATAGTGTGACAATAAATCACATTTATAGAGAAGGAAACCGAATAGCAGATGAATCAGCTAACATAGGAGCATATGACAAGGATTACAAACAAGTAAATCTTCTTGATTGAGATAGTGGCAATAGAGGACCTATTAATAACAGTATCATTAATGGTAGGATTTTGGCTTTTATACTCCACATCCTCTCAAGCAATGTAAAGATTAAGGAAATTGAAGATCGGTTAAGGATCTAACTCAACAGTTATCAATTATGGGAATATGGTTTTATTTTTTGGATTTTTTATTGTTTTCCATCTAGCATAGTAGAGAAAATCTATGAATGAAGTAGGTTGATAATCAACTTGAAAATAGATATTAATGCTTGATAGGTGGAGGAAAATGCCTTCTTTTAAGAGATGAATTAGTAATTGACAAAAAGGTGACGATCCTCTAAAAGTGGTAATTTTGAAGTAAGTTTCTAATTTAGAGACATTTTAATGGGATCTAGTCTACATGGATGGTGAGGAAGATAGAATAAATAAGCTAAATTTAGAAGAGTTACTAGTTTTGATTGAGGATAAGTCTGGTTGGATATATTTGAGCAAAGTTAGGCAAGTTAAGAGATACCTACTTCATTTAATGTGGGCTTTTTTGAGGCGGTGAGGTAGATTTTTCAAATGATATTTGGGGAATGAAAGGGAATACTAGTGGCATTGAACACCCTTACAACTATATCTTGATATTTGAGATTTCATTTTAAATTCATAAACTTCATTGAGAAGAGTTGGCATAATAAGAAAGTTTCAAGTACATTTTTCGAGGAGGAACGCAAATAATTTTTGTCAAATCTTTTTTCTCCAGGCTTTATTAATGAAGGTGTTTTCATTTTTTATGGTCTAACAGATTGGTTATTGCCTCTTTCATCCATCGAGAAATGAGATAAATTGAACGTGAATATCCCCATCAAGCTCACATCCTCTAATAGATAGACAACATTCGATGGATCCATCACAAACCATCGACCTAGGGTAGACTTAGATATCTACTCTAGTTTTCTTGCTTCAATTTTGGTGGCGGGGGAAGACAAGGTTGTGGCAAAAGAAACTCGCAATAGATTGTTTGAAAAGAAATATTTGTAGTTCTTTCATGAGATAATAATCAACATTGAAGAAAATCTGACAATTCCTTTCCCCATGGACTATGTGATGGTGATTAAAGTTGGGGGAAGATTGCTAGATTTAGGAGCTCGATTCAAAGAATCTCTTATAGAGGCCATACAAGGAGATTTTTAGTGTTAACCAGGTGGGAATGGGAATTTAAGGAGTTAAGAATTAGTACAAGGAAGAAAAGTTTAAGCTTTCTGAAAAGAGTTTTTGACATAACAAATATTTTAGGCAAACCAATCGACAATAACATCAATGAGGAAGAAGAATGGGTATACAAGTATAAATATGACGAGAATTTAGATGGGCGAGGAAGTGAAGATTCCTAAGAAGCAAAGAAGGAAGAAGAAGGGCTTCAAGCAAAACATAGCATTGAAGAACTAGTTAGAGAGGTGGTAGGGAAAAACATAAAAATGAAGTCCATAGTCCTAATTGGTCAGTTTGCATCCAAGTTTGAAGAAGGGTCATCTTCAATGATGGAGATAGAGCATAATGACGAAGTTGTAGAGTGCCAAGAACATAGATGATAATGGATGCTTGCCCATTTTGCTATTGTTTCTCAAATAAGATCATAGTTTAGTTTATTTTGGGAAAAAGACATTATTCATTTAGGATGATAGAGCTAGTATTATTTTGTATATGCAACATAGCTACCTGTCTTATGGACATTTATTGTTAGATTTCTTATTTCTTAGATTAGCTCCTGGTTTAGTGTTTACATTAGTTCTTGTTTTGGATTTTGGATTTGGTTAGAGTAGAAACTTGTTGATATGATATTTTGCGGATAACCTCTAAACTTTTCGTATTCATTTTGGTCTATATTTTGATATGATATTTTAATATAAATATTTGGCTTCGACCCCTTATTTAGGAAAAAACTATATATGTACTCAACTTTTTTTACACACAAACACGCATAGTTTAACTATATAAATATTTGTATAAAATATACTCCCTATAAAACACTAATCTTAAAATATTGATCAATAAAAATAAAATAAAAATTCCCTAATTTATGTGTTAATATTAAAAATATAAGTGAAAGGAGACACCAAAGAATGCAATTTGATGAACCATATGATTGCTTAGCTCAAGGAGACTTATAGTCTAGATATATGCTTAATCTATTGTTATAATCTGCTATATAAAGACAAGATGTTGGTTTCTACGTATGCTGACATATTTCTATAAAAAGAAAATAAAAATACCATAGAAAAGGCCTTTTATTTCGAGTTAAAAATGCTTTATGGTATCCATGCTAAGTATAAAAAAGACATTTTATAGGAAAACCATTATATAAAAAGAGAAATTTCTATTATTATCCTAAATAATCAAACGATTCACCAAAAGCATAAAAGTATAAAAAAGACATTTTATTATCTGAAGAAGAGAAATTTAAGCCTTCAAGAACACACTATTTAATACGCACATCGCTTTGATAGCCTGATATCTGAATATTGACTTCAGATCTGCATTCTCCAGAGTTGACAATGTTTTCATATTCAAATTTTTTAGGTGAGATAAGATACTGGACTGCAAATCACCCTGCAATCACTTACTTTAGGTGGAACAGCGCTACTACATTGGGGGCTTCATGGCAATTTTTGGTTACTGGAATAGTAAGCTATCTGCTCCTCATTGCAATTTTATCGCTCATAATGAAGAAAAAGTCATACCCACTTCATCTTGGACCCATTCCTGTAATTCATAACATTATTATATTATCTTTATCAGCCCTCATGGTAGTGGGATGTTGGGAAGCTGCTGGGGCAGAGATGGAACAAACACGGTGGTTATGGGGAAGAGGGTTATATGAGGGGAAAAAATGGATATTTTGTTTCCCGTTAGGCACTCGTCCTATAGGAAGAGTATTTTTTTGGTCATATGTATTTTATCTAAGCAAATTCTATGAATTTGTGGACACCATTATCCTTGTTTTGAAGAAGAGGCCCTTGACTTTTCTACATGTTTATCACCACGCTGTGGTGGTGGTGATGTGTTTCTTGTGGTTGGAGTATTCACAGTCTCTGCAGATTATTGCACTTATCACAAATGCATCAGTTCATACTTTGATGTATACGTACTATTTGTTGTGTAGTATTGGGTACCCTCCTCCGTGGAAGAAACTTGTGACAAATTGCCAGATTCTACAGTTCTTGTTCAGTTTTTTGGTTTCTGTTGTGCTTCTGTGGTTGCATTTCACAGGAGATGGGTGTGCTGGCATGGGTGCTTGGATTTTTAATGCGTTGTTCAATGCATCTCTCTTGGTCCTTTTCTTCAACTTCCATAGGAAACAATATAGGAAAATGAGAATGAAGTCAGGAGTAGCAAGGAAGAGGGAGTGAGAAAATTGGTTGGAAGCAGGTCTGTTGTTTGGATTTGGAAACCTGTTCTGTGGGTGTTAAAGTCACCTGAGAAATTGCGGAAAAAAGCAATTTGAACTCTACTGGTTGCCTTCTAAAGATGCAAGCAAAGTGAGAGAGAATGCAGCTGTTATCAAATTTGCCGGTGGATTCAAGAATCCTAACATGCATCTCCTGTCTTTTCTGTCAAGATTGCTTCCAATGTGGTTTCCCGGTTTGAGCTGACAATTTTCACAAAATTTTGGAGCAGTGTGTTATTCCTGATTGAACATGGGTTAACAAAGTACTTTCCAAGATGACAATCTCATTTAAATAAAAATGTAGCGTACAGATTTTATTGCTAGAAGACAATTTTAATCAAAATGTGGATTGCAGATGTTTTTCCAAGACGACAATTTGTTGTTTTGAAATTTATATTCCTTATTTTGTTGGTCGTTGCATTTTGAGTAGGAAAATATAAAGTTGAGCTGCCATTATGAACCTGAGTATTTGAAGTACGATGTATTTGGGAATGTTTGAATTGCCGTGAAATTCTGTTTTTACCTTGGTTTTTTCTAAACATAATTTAGTTTCTGAAATGATCAAGATTGCATCCTCGTTTTTGGTGCATACAAATGGGGATAAACGACGATGAAAAACAGAGGGTTAGCCTGTTTCAGAGTTGTGGGTTGACAGAGGTTGTCACACGGTAATTCTTTCCTTATCTTACCAAATTTTAAATGGTGGATGTGAGGTCCAGACCTCTATAACATATGAAAAGCACCCATCCATCCTGCAGTTTAGAAGTCCATACCTTTTATTTCCTATTTCAACATTATTCCTTGTTCACTTGTGCAAAAAGTTTAATAGAAGTTTATATCTATTTGGTTTGGCCATAGCCAGATGATGTGTGGGATATATACCTGTTTGTCAATCTGAAATTGCATATAAGGACGGATTGCTTCCTCCTGACCTAACAAGGAAGATAACATGTTTCTTTTGGCTGCAAGCTATCCTGTTTCAGAACAAGAACAGTGACATCGTACCAATACATCTGCTTTAGTTGCTCTTGCGCACATGCGTCATTTGGTTGTCCCTTTTTTCTGGTTAAATTTTAAGGGTGGATGTAAGCTGCAGGTTCCAGACCTCTTCAAGCACAGGAAATACTGCCATCTATCTTGTTATAAAGAGTACGTAATCTCTTTGCTACCTTGTATTTTAAATTAGCTGTTGTTTTCTTTGTAAAAATTCTTTCTACACTATCCAAATCCTATTTTGATTTGGGCATACTGAAGTGATATGTGGGATTATATTCTTATCAATGAGTGTCTGTGTGCACAAAAATCTCTCTCTCTCTCTCTCTCTTTCTCTCTCTCTCTCTATTATCCAAATCATATTTTGTTTTGGGCACGTCCTCTCTCTCTCTCTCTCTTATCCAAATCATATTTTGTTTTGGGCACGTCCTAGTGATATGTAGGATTATATCTTGATCCATGATGGGTGTGTGTTTGTGTGCGCACGTGCGCACACATGTGTGTGTTTGTATGTGTGCATGCTTGTCATAGTTATTGGGTGTTTCCTAATGGGGGGATAGGTTTTGAGAACAGGGGGACTAAGGGCCTAATTTTTGGGGATGGCAGCGGGGGGACAACCCAAATACATATAGTACTTGAAAAATTTAGTTATAAAAAGATGTATAAGGAATCTGTATAATAATTACAGATAAAACTTTTGCATACTAGTAAACTCTTATATAGTAAAGTTGTAATCACATTACATTGATTGCTTTGAACATTTGAATTTTTAATTTTGAAGTGAACATCAATAATGAAAATTTCGAAATTGAAATTTATACCATATTCAAAAATTTCATAATGATGATTACAATGACAAATTTTTAAAATGACAAAATGGCCTAAATTGATGCCCCTAATCATCTCCAAAGTCCCCATCATTAGAATTGGTGGACTCCACATGCTCAAGCTCCAGACCAATACCAAGCTCCTCCATCATTTTTGATCTGTGTTGGCTCCTTTGGCTGTACATTGCATTGTGATGCTGGACTCTCCTTGCACGTAAGTGTGTCACAGTCACTGAGGTGCAAGGCAGTATGTACTATCACAAGCTTCTCTGCTCTCCTTGAGGTAAGCCTGGTCCTTTTAATGGAGTGGGTGACACAATAAGTAGACTAGTTCCTCCCAGCAGTAGAAGAACTAGAAACTTGGGATAGCAAATGAATGGCTAGATTGGAAGTCAAAAAAGGTAGGCCCATGCATAGTGCACCACAAACCTGGGTCCTCTTGTGCAATAGATTCCCTAACTATTTTGGCCTGCTTAGAATAACCCTAAGGGTGAGAAATTTTGTCCACTCAATATGAATGACACTAGCCTCTATAGAATTATACATGTATTGGATAACCTTCATGAACTCTACCTTTAGCTTAACATCCCATATAGGTATGATTCTACTAGGCCTTTGCATGTATCACTTCAGGTTCAATGAATAGACAACCATGTGTAAGGGAGTGTTGAGCTTCTCCCATTTGTGATGAATGATTGGTTAAGCATAGTATGAATGCACTCATACACCTATTCAAGGTTAGGTGCATGGGGATCCCCATATTTAACCACTTGGAAGATTGGAGTAATGATGGAGGTAATATATTTTACATCATCCCAAGAAACATCAGTCTTCACCACATCCTTCACCCCCTTTCCTTGCTTTGTCTTAGACAAAAGGCCACCAATTTTATTTTGTTGTTTTAACTATTAGTTGCAATGCCATTTGCAACTCAAGCATCCTCTCTAAGAGAATGGAATAAGATGCATATCTAGTCTCTACGAGTTTCAATAATTCTTTCATAGAGAAGGTCTTCAAGAGTGCATGTGAAGTTTGGTGGTTGCAGATAAACATCTGCACATTTTTAGCATCATTAACAATTGCTTTGATTCAATCAAATTCTCCCATGTCCTTGAGTGCATTATTCATGACATGTACACAACAAGAAGTCCAAATATGTCTATAAGTTGGTTCAATTAATTTCCATGCAACTTTGCACCAATGGGCCACATTTGCCACTCCTTGTGTCCCAACCTCCACCATAATATCGTTGAGGATCAGAGACTAAAATTCAGCATCCTTGCAATGCCTTGAATAATCAATAGCTCTAAGAAAATAAGGACCCTCATTACATGTAACCATGATATTGGTGAGTAAATGATGCATAATGTCTATCCACCCATCCGTGAGTATGTTGCACCCACTTGTGACTTAGAATTTCTTCATTTTCTCCATTCAAATATTAATCTTGGAATAGTTCGTCTTATCCAAAATTGTGGTCCGCAATTTAGTCTCCCTTGGTGGTATATATGATGGTCCCTCCCTTGTTATTCTTGCTACAACCTCTTTATAATAAGGAGAGTGAGCCAGATGGAATGGAATGCTGTTGGCATCATCTGCCTCATCTTTCAATTGGACATCAAATAAGCCTGCTAGTGGGTTTGGAGCATCACTTGTCACCTTGTGCTTCCCCTTAGCCTCTGCTGCCCCTGAATTAGAAGAAATTGGAATAATTGCAACTGGCCTTTGCAAAGTCGTAGAAGTAGAAGTAGAACCTTGTCTTTGATGATCCATTGCCCTTGGTAGCAAAAAAGCAAATGTAGATTCATTTTCTTCACCACCAACTCATAACTTACTTATTTCAACACCATATTTGGGATTTGGAACCAACTTCTCACATGCTTCCACACCCCTTCCTTGGATATGAAGGAGGTGGCATTAACTCCAGTAATGCTGCCTTGGAATTTAAGCTTACAAAAGTGGCACTTCGATAATCTAGTGCCTCTCTATGCCCTAGGTTCTGTTTGTAACTTCGTTGCAAATATTTTAGAGTGGACTTAGGATCAAAGGGACTGCTAGCATATTTTTGCAATATTTTGGAAGGGCAAGTAACATTCACACTCACAGTGGAACTAGTGGCTTCAACCTTCTCTGCTTTTTAACTATCATTAGGCACATAATCAGATTTAGTTTCAACTTCTTCAATCTCTAGGCTCAATTTTATCTTCATTCATGCTGTGAGAACTCATACTCATTTTGACATTGTAATAAACGATATCAAATTTATAAGTTTATAATTTTAAACTTAAAATTTCAAAGTATGCATAATGCAAGGGATTAAGAGAGGATCTTTTTTTTTTCTTACTCCAGGTTGCATGAAGTGCAGAAGTAGAGGATACAAAAATAGGAATTGTAGTCCATAAGCTTTTCCAAACAAGGATGACATTTTTGTTTTACTTACTTTAGGTCGCACAAAGCGTAGAAGTAGAGGATACACAAATGTTATAATCCTAAGTTGACAAAATGAAAAATTTGGACATCTAAAAATTAAAAATTAAAATATTGCAGCTCCTTGTTATAAAATAAAAAATATTAAATTTTATTTTACTCATTTGCTAAACAATAATAATGACATTAAAATTTAAAACTGACATTAGCAACAATGTAGTTTGTAACCTCCAACTTAATTACCAAATTTTTCAACTAAAATTATTATTTTACTACTTTTTAATTAGTTACTAAATTTAAAATTGAACAATGAAAAAAAAGTTATAAAAATTAGTCATGAAGGATGCCTACTTGGAGGCTTGAAATATGCTTTTCAATAGAGTTATCCGGGGACACGTCCTTGGGCTTATTTGATCTGTCCCAGAAATAGGGATGTCCCGAGATGTGGGGATGCCGGGACACCTAGGGGACTTTCCTTGGACATCCCATATTATTAATGTTCAAGTTTTGATAATTTGTTTAACTTTGATTCTCATGTGAACTCTCAATTTAAGTTATTTAATACAATTGTTATGTGTTAAGGTTCTATAATGTATATATGCATGCTTTATCTATGTTTTGAGGAAGTTCATGCTATTTAGTCCTTCGTATTTACTCCAGTGGTTGTATTGGTTTCCTTGGACAAGAAGTTTTATACAAAAACTGTATTTTATTTGGTTTTGGTTACACCCAAATGATACCAGCAAATCAGGAGCTAAAATGTATTGTCAGTTAAGTTGAGAACTTGAGGGGGAATTATTGTTTCTAATATTGTTAGTTGTTTGTTACTGCCTCTTTTTTGTGGGAAAAGGGAAACAGGTGTCCTCTACTAGCTGTTTTAGATTTTAGAGAGTCAAAATAGAAGTCTTTTTTTTTTACTGATTCCTTTTGGGCCTTGACTGTAAATAGTAACACATTTGGTTAGATTTAAGGGAGTCATAAGATATGTAAAGACTCTGTAATAAAAATTAGATCTACATTTTCCACTGGTTTAAGGATATTTATCTATGCTTAGTGTTCTTTTGCCATATCCTTTCCAGTCTGCTACATTTATTTTTTGATCAATGTTGAGGTAATAACTCGCAGAACAGAGAATAGAGGAGTGTATGCACCAGTTCGGTATTAGAGCATTCAAAGATGCAGGAAGTAGAGAATTTGTGGGACTGCTTTATCTGTTATTGAGTACTGAGTGGCTATGGCTATGGACGCAGAGGTGGAGTTGCTCCATTGTCTGACAAAGAGGATAACCAAGTTGGAAGATAAACTAGACAAAGGAAGAGGCAAAAGCAAACAAAAGACAAGCAAAGAAGGTTGCAAAAAATGGATTTTAGGTTGAGGGAATTATGGTGGATGTTGGAGCAAAATGAGATGAGCAATAAGAAATTGAGGAAGCAAAACCAACAGAATTGGAAAGAATAGAAAAAGAGTACTGAAGAAAAGGCTTTCAAGGATTATGAGAAGATGAAAAAGATTGGTAGGACTAAATACTCACCTTGTGAGCAAGAGCTGTTTTTAGAGCAGAAAGACATGGAGCCTAAGACTTGCCAAAGAATAGAACCGAAGAATAGAGAAGTATTAAATCCTTTGAGTAGTTAGTAGAATTGCTAGTGGATGGAAGGCCATTAAATGTATTTTGCAAAAAGTTTAAGAGAGGAAATAGTTAATGCTTGAGACTTTGTTCCTAATGAAGATATGAAGGAGGGTAAATCTGCATTACCCAAAACAAAGCTTGAAGAAGATGACGAGGATGAAGGGAATGAAGATGTTGAGGGGTGTTTTAGATATATTATTCAAGGGTTGGTAACGGATTCCCCCTCCATTACATCATGCGAGGACACTACTCTATTAATGCTCCCCCAATGGATATACTAATGGACCTACGATCTCTATGAGTGCTTCTTTGGATTGAATGCCATTCCTCCTATCTTCTCTTGGAGGGTATTCTCCTCCTCATCTCACCTCTTGTTCTACTCACAATTCTCTAGCCCTCCTTGGTCTTGAATGCCTTGCCTACTATCTGCTTTTGTAGGGTATCCTCCTTATCACACCATCGGCTCATCCTTCTCTCCTTGTGCTCCTCTAGCTTGGATGTCGCTCCTCCTATAGCCTCTTACATGTCATCCTCTTTATTGCTCCACCTATGCTGCTCACAATTCTCTAGCACTCCTTTGGCTTGGTTGTTGCATTTCCTATCTCCTCCCATAGAGCATCCTCCTCCTTATTGGTCTACAAGCTTGGCCTCCTACATCACCTTGTAGACCTATCGCATATTTTATCAACTAAAGTGGGACTAGCACTTAAAAAACACCATATTCGGTGCTAAGATATCCTTGAGAAGATTTGAACCTTAGTATCCAACATGAGAACCAAGTGGTCTTACCACTTGATCACAATCATGTTGACAAGACATTGAGAAAAAAATGCTGATTAATCTAGAATGAATAGTGTAAGTCCCTTTGTGATTACCAACACTATCACATCATATTCACTGAGTTATATCCAACATAAAGTCACAAGTATGTAGTATAAACCTTGGGGTTGCTTCATTTGATCACACATTTGCCAAATTGTTTAGCATTTGAGGGTTCCTTGTTTAAGAGAGGATAAAATACTTAGTATTTTATTCTGCATGTTGGAGTGGTCACAAATCACACATCAACAGGTAGCACTACACATTTTGACTTCAAGGTCAATTACACTAAGATGATTAGTAGCATTGCATCACCTCCAAGGGTGAAAAATAGTACAATACTTAGCTTTCCGTTGGTATGATATATACATTCTACAAATGTCGAAATGGTTGAAACTCACGATGACACTCCATTGCTAGCCCTTAGGACAACCCTCTCTTCCTTTTGTACTATGGATTGCATATCCATAGGGTTTTTGTGATCTATTGCATATGTTGATTTGTAGGTTCTTCCTAATCTTGGTAAGGATGTATCTTATTCCTTGTACAATGTTTCCTTTGTATTCTTGATGGTAAATCTCCAAATACATACAATGAGGATTATTGAATTGGTTTCCCCTAATTCAATGTTCCCTATAAAATGGAAAGTCAATGCATCCACTTATGGTGGGCATGACATAATTACAATGACAATGAAATTGAGCACAAAGAAGGGGAAGATAAAACTCTTACCTCCCACCAAATACACCACAAGAAAGTAAGATAGTGACCCCTACCACACCCACCCACAAACAATCCCTCCACAAAACCCATGCCAAAACCAAGAACAACACCTATTTCCAACACCCAAGAGAGGAAAAATTCCAATGGAGAAGAGGAAGCGAAAGAACCAAAGGCTGCCTCTAGAAGTCCCATTCCCAAAATGGGTTTCTCCTTTCTTTTATTCAAAAAGAAATTCCCACCTTTTTTATATTAGATCAATAATAATTTTTTCCCCTTAAAACTAGCTTTCACAATTTGTTTCAAAATACATGATTATTCAATTTAACTAATTCAATGCTGACAAGGGATAGAAATGAATAATACACTTTTTTGATATTTCCGATAGGACATGGCATTACTGGTAAGGATGCAACTGGTAAAGAGACCACCGGTTATAATCAGTGGTGTTGTCATTGATGTATATAATAACATTGTCCAAATGATAGGGAACCGGTGACCTAGTGATGGTCAAAGTAAAGTCCAACAATGCACTTGAACAGAGTACTCAACGTAATATGAACTGTTCAGAGTTAGTGACCGGTAAAGACAATGATCGCAGCAGTGACCGGTGAAGACAATGACCAGAGTAGTGATTGGTGTAGATAGAGAACAAAAATGTGACCGGTGAAGACAGAGACCAGAACATTGCATAAGGAAAGGTGTAAACTGGCCTATAGTGATCGCTAAGATATCATTGAGACCGATGTATGTCTATTACTTGTTAAGACCGGTGAAAGGCATAGTTGACCAAAGAAGATGGTTTCAGTTAACAGATATTGAGGAGATTCTTTGACCGTGTTTTGTTGCACTAATCATGGAGGATTTTCTATTAAGGGAAAGTATGTGACGCGCCTTTGATGTTTCCTTTAAAGACTGAAACACGACTGGATGATGGATTCATGGCGGATTTTTCTATTGAGGGAAAGTTTGTGACATGCATCTGATGTTTCCTTTAAAGATTGAAACACGATTGGATGATGGATTCATGGAGGATTTTCTATTAAGAGAAAATATGTGACACACATCTGGTGTTTCTTTTAAAGACTGAAACACGACTGGATGGTGGATTCACAAGAGATCTTCATGAGGATCACAACGACAAAGAGCGGGAAAATCTTTTGAAATTGAATTTGAGCGATCTGCACTTCTTTCTCTCAACTGTATAGCTGTCCTACGCTCTGCAGGAAGTGTATATATTCTTTAGTTAGCGAAGATAATCATTTGTCTTCATTTTGCCAAGAAGAAAGAGTGAAACAACATGCTGATCAAAGCTACTGCAAAAGAAAGGGAAAAGAAGAAGAGAAGAAGAAAAGGAAGAGAGTGTGCAAGGAAGCACAGTAACCTGAGGAGAGCATACCAGTGGTGCCCGGTGGTGACTCTCAGTGAGTGAAACAATGATATTTTCAAGCTCTACAAAGCCATTTCAAAGGATCAACCCTTCTATTGCTCTCTAACAATTACAGTAGCCAAATCCCAGTATCTGGGTGGACATTAACAAGAGGTCCCTTGTACTAAATCCTTTAACCGGGTGACATCTACTTGATGTTTTAAAGTCCCCTAACAAGGCAGGCTTTAATAGGCCTTATTCAAAATCCTTTAACTGAGTTGCACCTAACAGTGTGTTTGTAATCCTTTAACAGAGAAGGGTCTTCACAGAGCGCACTTCAAAAGAGTGCAAAATTTGTGAGTTCCAACTCACCGTGGTTTTTCTCCCAATTTGGGTTTACATGTGATATATCTAGTGTTCTATGCTACTGTGATTTTGTGTTGTTTATTTCCTTTATAGGATATGTTTTGCATGCAGTAATAGTTAGTGGATCTAAGAGTGTCTTCGAGTTTTATTGGGTGCTGATTCACCCCTCCCCTCTCAGCACCGGTTGGGACTATCAAAAATAAGTAAATTATGTAGAATGATACAGTAACATAAATCAAAGGACTCAAACCATTATGGTAAGCATGCAAGCATATTTTTGGTTCTACTCACAACTTGAGAATCTAGAACAAACTGATTTAGATTTTGGCTCACAGGTCTACACAAGATACATTTCATAGCTTGACAGATAGGATAAGGTATGACATAATGGATATACCCAAGTTGACTGTCTCTGATATGTCCCTGTTGGGGATAACCTGCCTACACACACTCAAGGGAAACATTAGGAGTACCTGCCCAAAATGAAATAGCTGAAGCACAATTCTAATATCTGCCAACTAGATAATATCAGATCTGCATCTACTAGAGATCATCAACACTAACATTATTCAGGTATAGAAATGTAAGATACATAATCATGATACTAAATTCAAATATATATGCATGTAAGCAGAATCATATATTATCATGTAATAGCAAAACTAGAGTTCTACTGAACCCAACATATAAAATCCACACCTACAGATTCATATACAAAATCCACACACCTCAATGGCAATCTATATGAACATCGTTTACAAGTACAATACAATGTCAAAATACAAAATGAGACTAGCATATACATATCCACATACATGAATTCAAACATATTATCCATACAGCTCAATAGCAATACAAAATAACTTCATTGGAAAGTATAATATAATATCAACACCCAAAATACAAAGCGGGTAATAGTTGGAACTTGGAGGCACATACACTTGGGCATGACAAGAAAAGCCATGGTTTTCCGTGGAGGATAGGTAGAGGTGGGTCTTAGCCCATAAGAAATAGGGAAAATAGAAAGAAAACAAGTTGGAGGAGGTGGGCAGACTATGTGCAAGCAATGGGTGAGGGAAAGAGAAAGAGAATTAGGGTTACATGGAGGAGGGCAGCTTATGGTCCAGCAGGGGGCTAGAAGCAGAGGAATAAATAATGTGAAAAAGTGTAGGGGTGCTTAACATGGCAGAAGGGTACACCATGGCTTTACTCTTTGGGTGAAGAGAATTAGAGGTACATGGAGGAGGACAGCTTATGGTCCAGCAGGGGGCTAGAAGCAGAGGAAGAAATCATGTGAAAAATTGTAGGGGTGCTTAACATGGCAGAAGGGTACACCATGGCTTTACTCTTTGGGTGAAAAGGATAATTTTACTGTCTAGCTCCTTTTGGTTCTTCTTGGTGTTTTGGCTTTCATGGAGATGGGTTTTGGTAGAACCAGCTTTGAACCAGGAGGTTCATTATTTTAAAATGCAGGGTGGATGATCCACCACCAAATCAGAAACTAAACTGTAGTGTTAGTTTGATTCAGGATTTGAGGGGGAATTTATTTTTTAATAATAGCAGTTGTTTGTAACGGCCCTGTTTTTGTGGGAAAAGGAAACAAGTGTTGTCTACTAGCTATTTTAGATCTTAGAGAGTCATAATAGAAGCCTTTTGGCTGTAAATAGCAATGCATTTGGTTAGATTGAAGTAGTTCAAAGACATAAAAGTCCTTTTCTAATAAAAACTTGATTCTGTATTTTCCATTGGTTTGAGGATATTTATGTGCATTTTATGTTTTTTTTTGCCATATTATTCTTGGTTTTATGTATTTCATTTTTTTATTAATAGTGATATAATAATTTGCAGGACAAAGAATTGAGATTTGCCTGCATAATGCCCCTATCCTTTTATGTAAAAAAGAATGAATGGTTACAGAATTCTCACTCATGAATTCTTCCGTTTTCAGGAAGGATTTTGTTTATGATGTTTCATTGCTACATGGTACATATTGATCATAAGTTGTCCTTTCCTTCTTTTTTACATTATTCTGGGAAAATGTTTATATCATTCATGTCCCACTGCCTGACTTAAATATCTTAATTTTTTTGATTCAAACCATCATTGAGCTCATTCCAATTGTGTCCTTTTAGCTGTCGCAGTTTCTATGTCAATATTTGCTTGGTAAATATTTGTTAAATTATTAGATTCTTGAAATATTATACAAAATGCAGGCTCCTTAAAACTTTATCTCTTGATAATTTAGAGAAAATAAATGAAGACAAAAATATAGGGAAAATCAATTATAATGTCATTTCATAATTCTTAGCAGCATTGTACCATACTACCATTAGTAAAAAATCTTGACATTTAAGCATAGAACTTTACTACTAGGAATCAAGATATCTGTATGTCCAATAGAGAATCAAACAGCTGCCGAGCAATATCGTATGTCATATGTTGCAGCTGGTTTGGGTAACTAGTTGTTGTTGTTTCCATCTGAGCTGGCCTCTCCTTAATCTTGTTCTGTAATGTACTAAATTTCTAGTAGAAATATTTGGGAACTCCAAATTCCATTGATCAGGCAAGGTGCAGTCTGCCGAATTTTTAGATTCTAAGGAAGGAAGACTTGTTGCTGTCTAATCTGATATGGCTGAGCTTGCCATTCTATCCTTGATGATACGCTCCCAAGTGGGTTAATCTTGTGACCTATATACCCCCAATAAAAACTAATGAATTATTGAGAACTGCAATATATTCTCTGTATGACTGGAAATGTTTTTTTCTGCCCAAGACAATCAGTTTTTTTGTGAAAGGATTCTGTAGAAAGTGTCAATGGTGTGATTTTTAATGGTGACTGATCAACATGAGGAGGAGAAATGAATTGAGGATGAAATGGGGTAGGAGGATGAACCATTAGCAATAGTGGGGATGAGAAGAGCATTCATGACATATTTTAAAAAGATTTAACAAGTCAATGGAATGATAACTCAATACATCAATGCAGATGATATACCTTGCAGGCTAGTGGATTTGTCAACTTCTAAAGATTTGGTGTGCACAAAAAAAATTGTGCATGTCTTCTCCATTACCGAGTCACGGCCCTTTGAAGACTGAATAGACTGGGATCTTTTGATTGAATAAATAATTAGCTTTTACCTTTTGTAAGGGGTTATGTCAGGGACTCAGGAGTGACAATGCAGGCTCAGGCCTCCAAACTTTCCCCTCAGGACAATCTTTTTTTGGTGACAGGGTAGTCCCAACTTCTGTAAACATTGGTTCAAAGTTTCTACTAGAAATTTACTACATTACAGAACCAGTGTTTCAAAACTCGCGGCGAGTCCCAGTGAGTTCAGTGAGTTGGCAAGCCGTGGAGTCTTTGGTGGGTTTTCATGACCCGTCACCATGACTCGGTGGGTCATGGTTTATGACCTGCATGACCCGCAGGGTCAGCGGGTCATGCCATGACTCGCCGGGTCTGACGGTCATGACCCGCGCTCAATGAAGGTGACAGAGTATTCATGTACCTTCTTGGATGTCTGTGTGTGAATCTTTATCCTGCGTTAATAGATCAAGAGTTTTTGCCTCTTAGTTGGAGTTCTGTCTGCAAGTCCCTTCTTTTGATCCCTCTCTTTGTGCATGTCATCTAGCCCTTGTTGTTAGGGCCTTGTATGTTTGTTGCCTAGTACACTTGTATCCACACCGTATGTTACTATGTCTGCAGTGCATTTCCTGTCCTTGGAATTCATTTCATATGCTATGGTTAAGGATTGATGGCTCGGCAATACCCTTGTTTTTCTTATTACATTTGGGCATCAATCCTTCTATAGTTCTACAGAAGTTGGTCATATTTTTCCAATCAATTTTCTGGCCTCAAACTTTGTATAAACATTTTCAAATACAGTACTATGCCTATGCACTCTTATCGTCAGTCTCAACCTGTGAGAGTGTCAAGTGTCAACACAAAAACAAAAAAAGAAGATTGACTTCTAAATAAATAAATAAAGAATGCATGAAAACATGCAGACATCCAAGAACGCACATGATTACTCTGTCATCTTTATTGACCAAGCTGATTTTTCCAACTTATTTTGACTATTAGGAGGCAGATAGACTACTATGAGGCTGAGGCTGAGCTAGAGCCTGAGCCATAGACTTGTTTTTGTTTACACATATGTTTGAGAACATTTGATGCCATGGATTTCATGGATTTTATATATATTTGACAATATTTATAATTCTACATATCTATGTTTTCTATTTCCTTCAGCTACAATTTACGTTTGTACTTATGTGATGGATGTATGTGATCAAATTAGCTTCTATTTGATGATATTATAGTGTCTTTAAGTTTTATTCAATAATGGGTGCATGAAACAAGTTTTAAATGGTTAAAAATCTCTAAATTTTAAGGGTTTCTTCATTTTGCCGAGTCATAGCCGAGTCGTAGCTGAGTCGTAACCGAGTCATGAGTCGAGTCAGCCTTGCCGAGTCCGAGCCGAGTCCGAGTCTGAGTCATGGAACTATGGTTCAAACCCTTTGATGGGAAGAAATTTAGTTCCCTACTTGATCATGCTTTGTATAGATTGCAGATAATACATGAGTTGTACAATGTGTTCCTGCTACTAGCTAATGACCTAATCACCAAAGTTTGCTTGCTTGGATCTGCATGCTCTAAGATTACATCCTCTATTGTAATATTCATTGCTTAATGATAATAGCTTCAAAAACAGTTCTTCATATAGCACTTTTGAGCAGTTTCTGAGCATTATAATAACCTTTTGTGCCAATTTTTGTTCCATTTTGATCATCTTCAGCCCTTGCTTCCCTAACCATCTATTGTCCTACCTTGTTGGGCGTAGAACTAACTTGTTGCCAATTTTAGACAATGCTGGTTTTACCAAATCTTGCAAAGGCCTACCAGATTTACTAGTTCACCTATCCCAAAGGCACACTAATTCCATTTGGGCCAACCATTTTACATATCCAAGTGTATTGGGGAAATCTGAAGATAGAAGCCAAATGTTGCTTGAAAGAGAATGTAACAAACACTGGGAAATCGCTTGACTTGCCATTTAACTCAGTATCCAGATCATACAGTAAGTCTTATTTTATTACAGCATGTAAAAGTGTCAGTTTAAAGGTGATACAAATTAGTCCTTTAAACAAGTGAACAAAGAAAGGAACATCACAACACACTAATAGTACCAAAAAACTTGCAAGAGTAGATGACGTATTAAAAACTCACAAAATGAGCCTGGAGAATTAGAAGTTAGATACGAGAAACACTCAACAATAAATTAACTTTCCTCTTGTAAGAAAGCTAGCTAACTTTGGTCCCCTTTGTCCAAAAGAATGTGAACTTTACCCTAATGGAATTTCAGAAACACCTCTTCCTCCAGGCAGCAAATTATGACAAGACAACTTTTAGCATTTTTCTGTCATTTAGGCTTTGGTTACAGGCAAGAAATCAAATGGATATTGTTATAAACAAACAACCAAAATAATTTCAAGAACTTCGCCTTACTGCGTTTGACCCTTTTGCATCTAATCACTCTCCTTAACTGCAACTTGATATTCAGCCAATAGGGCTTAAGGAGTCATCTCTCTACATTGCCTTGGAAAATTTCAACGATTCACTCAAAAGTTTATAATCTGACATGGAAGCAAAGGTCCAAGAGAATTGCTCCCTTCAGTTGCTCATTTATCATTTCATATCATGCATCCAAGAGCAAAAGTCATATCAAAATCTGATGGAAGATAGTCTGGATAAGAAGACCGAATCTGAAGAAATCCTCATGGATGAGTGCCAAAGGATTCAACTGGCTGAAGATGCCGTGAAACTGTCAGTAACTATCGCTTACTTCACTGCAAACACTATGGGAGCTCATCTAGTTCAGGATCTCACAGGTCATCCTGTTCACCATCACCACCCCAGACATGAGGGCTCAGCACGTGGAGGCTGGCTGGGGCAAGATTATGATGCAGACAAGCCTCCGCTCCTGCAAGTTAATCTCCAAAAAGAATACCCTGTTCCTACAATTAAAAACTTTCCTCTAGGAACTGTATCAAATTAACTCAGCAGACTGGAAGGAAGATTTGTAGCAGGGAAAACACAAGAGATAGCCCAGTTTTACGTACAGTTTCCAATAAAATGCAGGACACAAAGGAAAAAATCTCTTGACAATCTGTCCCAAATCATACATCTCCAAATAATATAACAAATGTATTTTTAATACCAACGGCCAAGGGGACATGGATGTGCTCAATGTCTCTTCCCGCTCACTGAAAATTTCAAAATCTGGAACCTCTGCGACACAGGCCCTGCAAGCTGTTGACAGTGTTGGGGGCGCTTGCGTTGGGCCGTCTATTCCCACTGCTCTATGCGCCAAGGATTTCTTGGCCCCATGTGGCGCGGCGGACTTTGGCTTGATTGTTGACATTGGAGACAAAGCTCGCCTAGTTGGTGCTTTGCCTGCTGCTCCAGCCAATGTCTCTTCCCTTCCTTTTTCTACGACCTCTGTGACTTCTTCGGTGGCGGCTTCTTCTTACAGTGCTTTGCCTCTGCTGGCCGCTGGCATGCTTGGGGGCTCCGGCGTTGGACTGCATCCGCTTGTCTTTGTTGCTATGGGTGCAACTCCCTGTGGCGGACCCTCTCCTTTGGGTGTTGGCCCTGGTCTTGGGGCTCCCTATGCTCTGCTCATTGGGCAACATTCTACTGCCCCCCTACTTGGGCTGGAGGCTGCTGTTTTGGCTCATGGTGCTGGTGCTGGTGGCTCTGGTCCTAAGGTTGATAGGGAAGGGGTCGTCCCCCCAAAATCTACTTTTACTAGTGGAAGAAGCTATGCTCATGCTGCCAAATCTGTTGCTACCATCCCTTCAAAGGTGAACGCTCATCCCATTGCTTGTGCCAAGACCTCACTTGTGGTAGTTTGTGGCCCTGAAGTGGTGGACAATGTGGATTTCTACTAGAGTTGTGGGTTGGTTGGTAGATTCGCTGGCCTTTGGCCTTCTCTTCTTGATCTGCATTGCTGGATAACCAACTCTTGGAGGCCTTTAGTCTCAGGTGATATTGAGTTCTACCTTTGTGCTAAGGGGTTTTTTATTGCTTCTTTTTTTTCCGTTGAAGATTGTAATTTGGTTTTGAACAAGTTGTGGTTTGGGGGAATCACTTCCTTTCTGCCAAACCCTAGACAACTTCATTCAACCCGCTTATTGAACCACTCAATGTGCATTTAGTGTGGGTTGGCCTTCCAAATCTCCCACTCCATATTTGGGAGATGTCTTTCTTTGAGGCCGTTGGGAACTCTCTTGGCCGTGTCTTGAAGGTGGATGAAGCTACGACTACTTTGGGTCACTCTACCTTCGCCCTTATTTTGGTTGATATGGATGTCTCCCAATCGCTTCCAAGGGATGTGGTGCTCATAGTTGGGGAAAGGCCATGGACTCAAGCGCTAGATTATGAGGGTCTTCCCTTTTGTTGATGGTGCTTCTTCTCTACTGGGCACATGGCTACTAATTGTGCCGAAAAGGTGCTGCTACTTGGTGGAAGGCTGCAAGTAATGATCACTTGATAGTCTATGCTACTGATTCTCTTTTTGATTCCTCCTCTGAGGATTCATAGACTACTGATGAAGAAGAAACCCATGTGGAGAATCTTGATGATGCCCCTGTTGCAGATTGGTGTCAAACTTCTGCTGCTGTTCTGAGTCTTGCTCCTGCTGCAACTCTTGTTGCTGCCCCTAATTCTGCTGGTGCAACGTCCTTTGGCCACGAGGACTTTTCCGCTCACTCTACTTCTGCTTCTAATCTGCACCATGCATTTGTTGACATCGTTTAGCTTCTTCAACACTCTGGCCGATGTGCTGAGAGCTGCCCTAGCGGAGTCTCCTTAGTTGGAGAGCCTAAGGACAGTATTGCTTGGACAGTTGTTTGACGGCGTAGAAAGAACTCTTGCTCTTCTCCTCTTGTGGTGTGAGTTTGGCCCTTTCCTTCTGGGCTAAGTCTTGGTGCTTTGTATTCAGTTTTCTTAGTCTTAGTTGTTTTTACTTGGTCTTTTTGATGGTCTGAATTTTCGGCTTTAGGCCTTGGACTTGTAAGGATCAACCCCCTTGTTTAGGCTGCTTAATTAATAAAAAAGAAATGTCTTTATTTCTGATTTTAAAAAAAAACCCAGTCTTTACCTCTGCCTCCTATAATCTTTAAAGCTAAAAACCCCTAACATTTGTTTCTTTTTCCCACCTAAAAGCACCACTAAATACAAATTTTATTTCAACTTTTTAATCTAAAAATCTAAAATAACAATTAGCTGACAGCTGATTCCCTATCTGATGAGTAAGAACAGAGCAGCAGTAAAAAAAATGCTAATTTTCCTAAAAAGTCTGAGCAGAAAAGAAAACCAATTGGCTGTGGAAGGTGGAAGATGTCTTTACTTAAGGTGCTTCACATCATTTTTTATCTTTTAGAAATTGTGGAACTCCTGGTTTAGAGTCATATGATGAAGTTGTTTTCCTGTGCTTCCCCATTTAACAAATTGAAAATATGGCTAATATGCCCTGGACCTTGTAGCAACCAATTTGGTATCCAACACTCATTCAATCTGCTCTCTTTTTATCTTTGGTAAGTGCTTTGTCCAATTGTTGTTTTCTTTATCATGTTGTTCATCATTTATGTAATCATCATTGTCCTAATAGAGTGAATAAAGCTCAGCAATATTAAAAGTAGCATTGATGCCCAAGTCTTCAGGAAGATCAATTACATAAGAATTGTCATCAATTCTATCGATTCTCTTTAGAATTCTGCAAGGTTTGATTTTCTCGGGCTTCAACCTGTTGTAAGCACCCCGAGGAGACCTACCATTGCACAAGTGTACCATGATCATTTCCCTTGGAAGACATTCTTTTTCTTATGAAAATCAATAATTTTATTAAATCGTTAAAATTCATTCCAAGTGATTTGTGTCTTACCTATTGATGTACCTCTTGAATACTCTCTTCAAAATTTGTAAGCATCTTGGCTGATGTGGGGGTTTACGGGTAGATCACTTAAGCCCACAACTCCTTGAGGATTTGTACCATACACAATTTGAAATGTTGATTAATCTATAGACCTGTTTATGCTAAAATTATAGGCAAAATCAGCCCCAACCAAGCACCTCAACATATTGCTTAGGCTCTTGTTCACCACCTCAATTTGACCCTTAATTTGAGGGTGGCACATTAAATTGAATTGCAGCTTGTTGTCCAACTTTTTCCACAAGATTCTCCAAAATAAACTAAAGAATTCGGTGGATCTAGAACATCCCAAACCTAAAGAAATAAACAATCCTCAAGAGATGAAGACAAGTAGGTAACGAGGGCAAAGTTGGTGATGGAGAATCCATGATAATAAAACTATCATCAAACTAGATATCTTTCTTGAAAGATACATCTTTAGAAACATGATCAAGTAACTTATAAGCCTTAATGTCCTCATAGTAGAGTGGTTGGCCTTTCCTCTCCATAGATTTTTATTGACCATTTGGATTAAATTCTCAAGCCTCACTACCAAATACTCAAAAGAAAGATACATTTGGCTTGACATGGGACCAATCCTCCTTAGGAGTCAGATCTTACACTAGCTAATGTGGCATTTGATTTTACAATTGGTCATTCATCCTAATATTCTATTCTCTCTCTCATCTACACCATTCTCTTAAGGGCTGTAAGGAATTGTATGTTGATGTTGAATGCCATTCTCACCACAAAAATATTTTAAAGCCTAATGAAGTACTCCCCCCATTAGTTCTCCATTCTCTTAAGGACTGTAAGGAATTGTATGTTGATGTTGAATGCCATTCTCACCACAAAAATATTTTAAAGCCTAATGAAGTACTCCCCCCATTAGTTCTATGTATCATCTTGATGAAAGAGTGAACTTACACTTATGTACATCTCTAGAAGTCATCAATAAATTTAAGAAAATACTTGGCCTTCGAAGATGGAGTTAGAAATGACATGATATCACTATATACCAACTCTAAGGCCCTGTTTGGACGCTGGAATTGGAAAATTCAAATATTGGAATTTTTGGAATCACAGTTTGTTTTTAAAAAACAAAAATGGAATAAGGTTTTTCAAATTCTCATTTTGGCCCAAAATGAGCATATGGATCTTCCACCTCAAAAGGTGGAATTGGAAAACCAATTCCAATTCCACTTTTTGATAAATCAAATTTTATAAAATTGTCGGGTCCACAAATTGTCCGTTGATCTTTTGCCTCTCTTGTCCACATATCTGATCATATTATTTTGCTGTTTTGCCCTTGTGTGGAGGTCTCCCGGTTGAAATATTTGCAAGTTTTTCCAACTGTTTTACCGTTGTGCAGAGGACTCTCGGTTGATTGATTTGCAGGTATTTGCCAAAATTCTTCTCAAATACATTTTTGCAAATATATTTGAATCTTAAAGTCTAGTTAGGCGATTGAGTTTCATGGTCATTTTGCTAAATATCTTTGCGTATTTGCTTTTACTGGCCGTCTTTGATCAAAGTGTGGTTATATCTGCTCTTTGTATGGTCGTTTTTTATTCCCATGATTGTTTTTGATCATCTTCCAGGTGAACCAAACGGTTCCAGCTATATTCCAGAAACCATTTTCCGGATTTAAAACTTTGAATTGGCAAATTCCAGTATTACAAAAATCCAACATTCTGTAATTCCAGCAAACAAATGGGCCCTAAAGGTTTCCATTTCTCATGCGAGTTTACCTTTGAGAAATGCTTGGTGATGTTTGTCAAGTATACAACCTTGACAAACTCCATCAATGCTTGAAATCTTAGGTAGACGTGTCACCAATTTCAATGTGTTCATCTATTGTAGATAACTATGATTGAGATATTTGAGGAATTCATGCCAAAGTTTGTTGAGGGTAAGTGCAATCTAATTGGTTCACTTTTAGTGGAAATGTTAGGCTTGAAAATTTGAACAAAGCCTCAAGCCTTGTTGGAAATATTTTTAAACCAAGTAATTTCAAAATTTTCTCATTCTTGCTGATTCACACATGCTGTCCAAAGAGTCCATATGTTTCCAACCAAGACCCAATTGTAGTTACAAACACTCGGAAACATAGTTTTGAGATTTTCATACTATCAATACTATGATGAGGTCTCTTATAAACATCTATGCAAATGGAATTACAAAAGGAAATAGATGAGAGAAGTTTGGATAATGAATTACATAGCTCACTTAGACCTCTTTGGTCACAATGTTTAGGATATATGTATTTGATTCAAATAGAGGTTTTGCACATTTTCATACTCCTATATCAATGATAAGGTTTCTATCGATGCACCCAAGAGCTTGACCTGCAATCCAAAACAAACCTCCATAGGAATAACAAGAAGCGCCATAGAAGCAACTATTTCACCAACCAATTACTATTGCGTTGATGAGAATGCGATATTAGACAATGTACAAACCCTAGAATGTATAACTGGGTGTGATGAGGTACGAGAATAACCTCTAGCTACCTCAATGGAAAACAATTAAATGCACCTAACATTTTTAAATGTACAACTGTATGCAAAAAAATATTAAATAGTTTTACCTAAGTAAACTTAAGTAAATTTGCATGGTATAAACACATACAACACCTAGTTAAGTGCAACTTGGGGAGAAATATACAAGAGATGCACTCAAAGAATGAAAATACAATATACAATATGAGATGCATTATGGGTCTTGGCAACATTGCCATATTAGGTGCCTATGTACAGCTACAATGAAATGAAATACGAATGTCTCAACATGATAAAAGGAGAAAAATCATGTGGAAGAAAACTCCTCTCCAAAAGAGAGAACACAAATTGCTGAAAAAAAAAATGCTAGGAAGGACTCCTCAAGACTCCCCACGGACTACTTCATTCACCCTAACATTGATCACAACTAAAGATAGTGAGGAGATATTGAAGGTTCAGTGAAGATGTCCGCAACTTGTTGCTCCATAGGCAAATACAACAAAGCAAGAACACTATCTTGAATGAGTTGCTGAATTAAGTGCACATGGATCTCAATAGGTTGCAAGAAATATGGGCGACACTTTGATTGTCACACCAAAGAGTAGTTGGATGATCAAAAGGAAAGCCAAACTCAACCATCAACTATCGAAGCCAAATAATCTCTTGACTAGCAAAAATTGCTCCTTTATACTTAGCCTTAGTTGATGATAGTGCAATAACAATTTGCTTTTTGCAAAAGACCAAGAAATTGGACTAGGACCAAGAAAAATGACAAAGCTAGAAGTAGACTTTCAATCATCAACATCACCAACACAATATGAGTCAGTGAAGGCCACAATCTTAGTAGCTCTTGATGTGGAGTGAATGCCAAACTAGGTAGTGCTTTGAATGTACCTCAAAATATGCATGGCTTCCTTCCAATTAATGTCATGAGGATCTTGAGAGAAATGGGACACACGACCAAGTTCTACAAAGGAAATATTATCATGACTATACATTAAGTACAAAAGGTAGCCAACCAACTGCCAATACAAAGAAGCATCAACTAAAGGACTAGTACACCTAGTAGACAACACAACACTCAACTAAAAAGGTATAGAGTTGGCTTGCAAGCAACCATTCCAAATCTTTGAAGCAAATCAAGAGCATACTTTTCTTGAAAGATAGAGATATTGACAAAAGACTAATGAATTTGAAGACCAAGGAAGTAATGCAACAAATCAAGATCTGTCATATCAAAATGCTCCATCAAAGCTCATTGAGTATCCTCAATCATGGCATGAAAACACCGTGTGAGAATCGAATCATCCACATGAAGAACAAGAATGAGAAGATACACCCCATGCCTCTAAATGTAGGCTGTAGGACCAGAGTAACATCTATCGAATCCGGTAGCAAGAAAAAAGCTATCCATCTTCTCATACTAAGCCCTGGGGGCTCGTTTTAGACCATACAATGAACGTCGAAGACTGCAAATAACTGATGGGTCCTACACAAGGCCTAGTGGCTACTCCTTATAGATCTCCTCCTGAAGTTCACCATGCATAAAGACATTCATCACATTCGTATGATACATTGAGCAACCCTGAGATGCAAAAATAGAAAGTAAAAGACAAATAGAATCCATCTTGGTTACAAGAGCAAAGGTCTTAGAATAGTCAATAGCGTCAAACTGAGAAAAGCCCTTAGCCACCAAATGAGCCTTCTACTTATAAATTGAACCATCAATTGCAAATGTGGTACGATACACCCACTTGCATTGAACCAACAAGATGAACCAAGTCGCAAGTATGATTCTTCATCAAAGAAGAATGCTCCTGTATCATAGCACTATCCCATTTTGGAACATTGAAAGCATCAAAAAGCTTCTAAGGATTAGTAGAAGTTGCATGACTCAAACAACTGATACATGAAGTGTGGGAATGAGTGGAACATGTAGTTGTGAGATCACCTGTAAGAGGACCAACATCCTCAAGAATTGTATGAGCCCATAAAGGCTGATTAGGTGTAGGTGGAGGAGAAGTAGAAGATGAAGTAATGTCAACATCTAGATCAATACCATAATCAAGAACATCATTATCAGGAGCATCATCATTGTCATCCCTTGGAAGTGAAACATCCTCTGAGGAAGAACTAGGAAGAAGAGAGGAAGATGCATGTGATGGAGAATCCTTCGAAGTCAAAGATTCATCAAAATGAACATCACAATGAAAATGTACCTCTCGAGTGACATGATCAAACAACCAATAACCTTTCACATCCTCACAATAGCCAACAAAGATAAACCACTAACTCTTCTTGTCCATTGCCTTACATCTACAATCTAGGATGAATGTCCATGCATCACTACCAAATACCCTAAAAATGGACACCTTGGGCTTGACATGAAACCAAGCCTCCTTAGGAGTCATATCCTGCACTGCCCTTGAGGCATACAATTGTGAATATAGTTGGCACAATTGACAACCTCTACCCAACATGCTAGAGCTAGGCATCTAGATTGAAGCATACAATTGGCCATCTCTTGTAAGGTCCTATTCTTCTTGTAGACACTAAAAAATGGACAAGTTCTTTAAAATCATCAAAATGACAAAATCTTAATCAAAATGCACTAATTCTCATAAAAAGGATCAAAATCAATTAAATGGACATCAAATTAAATCAGGTTGGACAAAATCAATTAAATCAAAGGAAAAATCAAATAATGATGTTAAATAATTAAATCAAAGCTTAAAGGGGTGAAAAACACTATATAATTGATTTTAATCAATTAATTGTATAGTTGTTTAAATCAAAAATCAAAATGAACCTATTCCCTTAAACGACTAAATTTAATTAATTAATTGAATGTAATTAATCCTAATATCTTTCAACAAAGTTGAGCAACCAATGAGAATTGAGGACAAAAAGACATAAATCACTCAAAAAGAAATGAATCTTGATCACTCATTCCAAAGTTTCAATCTCAACCACTCAATTTTGTTCCTTTGTCCAAAGCATTGAGACAAACCTTTAAATTGTCCCCCCATTTAAGAACATTGCAAAGTTTTTGACTCAACCAAAGGTAAATCATGGTTAATTCACTCTACCCCTTACCCTTGGGAATTTACTATAAGTATGAGGCATTTTGAGAGCAATATTCATCTTAGAAATTCATTTGCAAAGCATCCTTATTATACACAATTTCATAGCAATCAAGAGCATTTGAGAGCATTTGAATTATCTTTGTATCAATTGAAAGTTAGTGAGCTAGAATAAGCATTTGTAGCATCATATCTTCTCATTTTAGAAGTGTCACTAGTGGAGATTGAGCTGAGAGCTTCACTTACCACATCTGATTAGAGAACCATGAGATGTCATGGATTTTAGTTTCATTTCTTAGTTAAATTTGTATTGCATTTACTTTGATTTGATAGTTAAATATCTTAATTTCATGAAGGTGTTTAGCATACACACACAATGGCACCCACCGTGGGGCTCTAAGCCTCATTTCTAACGTTTCTATCATTTTTTTGTGTTGTATCTTCACTTTTATGTGAAATGTTTGTAGAAAATAGGTAAAATGACGCGTACAAAGCATTAACTGACGCCTGTGCCTACTGTTCTGCCGCTTCATAGCAATTATCTGACGCCTGCTAGATAAATTATTGCGCCTAAGAGATAAATTGTCACGCTTGGGACTGCAAAGAAATGCCTGTGACTGGAGAAGTGCCGCGTGTTAGCTGACTTTTACCGTCTGTGATAGACTTTACAACGTAATTTACACAGACAGTCACGCCTAGTATCTTCTAACCGACGCTTAATTTTTGTGAATTGTCGCTTTTAATAGCTTATTTTACGCATTTTACATTAATTGTTATGCTTGGTAAATAAATTGTCACCCCTGAGTAACTTTAAATAACGCTTGAGCCACTGGAAAGTGACGCTCGCTATTGTTAAAGTTACGCATGCTAACAGTTTAATTACACGTATTAGCTGGACAATGATGCCTACTGTCCGTTGTTTTAATTGTTAGCTTGTGGTGACTGATCTGGAAAGTATTATCCAGGAAAGTACTGTACACTTTTCCTCCCGACCTCACCGGGGTTCGGGGCCGGGCCAGGCCTTTTAGCGATTTTTTTTTGAGGCTGACATATTTTCGGCTATTTTTGGGCCGACATATTGTAACTCATTATAACCCTAAAGTGGCAAAATATTGTATAATATGGCTTAGGGTTAGGGATTTCATTATGTATGATTTTAGTACTTGCGGCGAAATTGAGCTGTAGGGATTATAGATTGTAATCATTGGATAATAATAATATTGGACTCGCTGTTGGTGGACGTAGCCCAGGGATTGGGTGAACCACGTTAAATCTTTGTGTATTATGTTATCTTCTGTGTGGTTTATTATTTTCTGATATTGGTTATATTTACATGTAATTGTTATTTCTGCCTTGTTAATCCTAATAGTAATTTGCTGTCAGATTGATAAATTCAATTATCTTACTCACTGTCTGTAAGTTTTTACCGTAAATGAGTAGGCACATAAAGATTCAAAAGCTAGAGAGTAGGTTCAACCAAGAAAACAAGGCTTTGGCTAGGAAGATCAAGAAGGAAAATGTTGAGCACATCAAATCAGTCCTTGAGGAGTCACAAGAAGAAGAAAATAAGGTATATCAGAACTATCTTAGAATTGTGGAAGCTTACAAAAATAAATTTGTATCTCTCAATTGGATTTTCTCTCCTTAGTTCAAGTTTTCATCAAAACTTGCAAATAAGGTTTTAGGATTCAACATAAAAGTTTGCTTCTTCAAATTCGATTTTGGTTTCCTTCATTGTGATTGTTTGTGTTGACTAACTTGTTGGTGGATAAGCACATTTGGAAAGGAAAGCTATTGCCAAGGTAAGGTGAAAAATGATAAAATCACTCAAAAATGCCCCTAGCTTATGCTAGCTACAAGGAGAGGTAAGCCTTAAAACTAGTCAATATTTTCCCTTAGATTGTGGCATTGAAGCATTTCCAAAATCTAGTAATTACAAACAACCTCTCTTTGTTTAGAAAGTTTAGCATTTAGGCCTATGCTCTTCACTTCTTCTAGTGAACCAAAATGCCAAAGATGTTGAACTTTTTGATTCATAGGAAAGGTTGAGGAATCAAACACATAAAAATCAAAGCCCCTTTGTTTGTGGAGGGGAGTAGAAATACTCAAATCCCTATAGTTAGTGGGTGAAAGAAATTGAACATTGCTAATTATGTTTGGAAAATTAAGGAAAAGTTAGGGATATTCTCTTCACCTTTTGGTGAACCAAATTCCCAAAAACTTGTTCTTAACTCCATTTCCCTGTTTTAAACATGAACATGCTAGAACACTAGAGGGCCTGCCTCTCGAGAAATTGCCTTAACGAGGCCGGTGAGAGGCAACGACCCAAGTGGGAGACAACCGCCTTTACCACGGTAATATCCAAGCCACTAATAAAAATACACTTTTCCTTAAAAGGGAAGTGGCTAGATTATGTACAAGTGTCTTCACTTCCTCTAGTAGTCCTAACAGATTGCGCCAAATCGTGCTTTTGTGCGTGTGGGAAGCCCGCAAGTGGGTATAAGAACTTGGCATAATTTAGAACAAAATTGTTCAATAAAACCTGATAAATAGCAAGCTACCTCATAGAGCCAAAATGTTAAAAGCCAAATTTGACTATAGGTAGACTGCTTGGAATTCTTTCTTATGCAATACTTGTGGAAAACGATTGAGAATATACACTCGTGTGTTTTAGGGATATGATTAAAAATTGATGTGCGTTGCGATTGTCTTCCATTTTCAAACAAAGAAATTCCATAAAACTGATCTTGAAATTTTTAAAATCTAAAATTCACAACTTGGTCAACAAAGTGTTGCCTGTGCACAGAGAAATACCGCCTATTAGCAGTAAAGTCACGCCTGTGACTATTCAGAAAATGCGTATCAATTGTGAAGTCACACCTGAAAGATATTAAGTGACGCCTATAAAAATTGGAAAAATGCCTATCAACGGTGAAGTGCCACTTGCACACCTGCAATGTGCTGCCTAACTCAATTCTAGTCGACACGTATAATATTTTAAGTCATGCCTACACTCAGGCAAGTGATGCCCAAAAACAAAAAGGGAAAACAGTGAGTACTTACCGAGGGGTTAAATTTTTTTTGATCATATATTTAGATACCCTTTTCCATGTTCCTACTGTTCCAACATCCAGCCCAGTCGAAAATCCTGGTTCTACATAATTTTTGAAAATTTCACAAGGATTTGGCCACAAGCACGATCGAATCTTATTTTCCAAGTGGTTTGTTCATGCTTGCTTTTACTAGATCATATTACGTCAAGCAAACCTTGCAAGCAGACGCGACTTATTTGAGGCAAGAGCTCCCTTACCTAGGTGACACTTCTACCACCCCAAGAGTACCCCAAAAATCACCCGCTCAAGAAGTGGAAGACAACATGATGTACTACGATGGCATGGGTAATAACAGCAATAGCGGCATCAATCTAAACAATCAAGGTGATGCAAATAATGGAGGTATTGACCCGAATAATCAGGGTAATACCAATAGTGGAGGGATGGATCAAAACACTCAAGGGATTGATACCACTAACCATAGAACTAATGCTGAACCAACTGCCGAAGATGCAACCAATGACAAGGTTGATGAAGCCATTTAGTGCCCCTATTTCATAAAACTCATGGAAAAAGCAATGGCAAGAGATAAAGAGAAGTATTTCATGGACCTAGCCCGAGAAAGTCTTAAGCTTCCCCAAGATTATGATGTGAATCAACTTAGACCACCAGAAGTTGAAGAGAGTCCCATTGACATCATGAACAAGTAGTTTAAGATATTTCAAATGCAACTGGATACAATCAAGCAAAGCGGGGCTCCTAAACCCTTTTCTATCGAAGCATTGTGTCCATTCCCGTTTGATAAAAGTCTAGTCATGGTACCATTCCCGATCAATGTAGTATTTCCCAAGTATGACAAATATGAAGGAACGTCAGATCCACAAGATCACTTACGGGAATTTTGTGCATTGAGCCTGGAGTTCATGCACGATACCACCTATTTAATGAGACTATTCCCAAGAAGCTTAGGAGGTATGGCCATGGAGTGGTTTTCTAAACTACCATCCGACATTAAAACCTTTGAAGAACTAGCTTCAAAATTTGTGGCACATTACTCATACAACATCAAGCATGAGATCACAATGATAACGTTATGTAACACCAAACAAAAGGATGGAGAAACATTCCTCATCTTCCTACAAAGATGGAGGACAGTATTTGCTAGGTATCCTAGGAGTGTGCCCGAAAAGGAGGAGATGGATATATTCATCAATAGCTTGAGCTACAAGATGAACTACCGATTGAGAATGCAATGCCCCAAAACCTTCCAAGACCTTATAGAGAATGGAGTAACAACAGAAGAAGTGTTGGTTAAGAGTGGAGAGTTGAAATTGTATAAAGATAACAAAAATAACTCCAACAACAATAACTCCAATAATAACAACAATCAGAATAAGAATTGGTCCAATAGCTATAATCAGTTTGGATCGAAGAACAACAATAAGGGAGTAGTCAATGGCGGGGTTGTTGATTCTAGTAATTTGAAGGTGACTCCATTTGCTCTCACAAGAACACCTAATTGGGTGAACAATGCAAACCAAGCCTCCAAGGCACCTTTCAACAACAATGCTAATAGTGGCAACCAAGGGAATAATCAAAGGAGTAACAAATTTGATAAATTCTTGGTACCAACTCCTAAGAGGAACTTCACACCTTTGGGTGAACCCCTCGAAAAAGCATTAGAGACCCTCATGGCTAACAACATCATTAATCTACCTAGCATTCAACGTTATGAGCCACAGAACAAGCCCATCTGGTGGAGTGCAAATAGCCATTGTGAATACCATAGAATTTGAGGGGACACGACAAATGATTGCTTGCAGCTAAAGAACATGGTGCAAGACTTGATTGATAGTGGTATGATCACCATTGACGGACCTCAAAGCAATGAAGACCACATGGCTTTCAAACAACCCTTTTATAAACATGACAAAGGTGAATCATCCAATGGAAAGAAACAAAGCAGCAATAACATCAATTTTGCGCCACCCTATGATAATGTTGTGAATGCTATAGTGATAAAAGAACAGCCCCAAAAAGAGACATCTAATGTTATCACTAGGGGGCAAACTTCAAGGATTACCCTACAAGGGATTGATCCTAAACCTATTGGCCCTCCGCAATCCAACATTGTGATCAAGCAATCTTCTACAGCAGTAAAACCATATAGTTTGGTAGATCAGCTACAAAGGACTCCAACACAAATCTCTATCTTGGAGCTATTAAAGCTATCTCCCAACCACAAAGAAATTTTAGAGAAAGCTTTAGTAGAGACTAATGTTCCTACTAACTTAGAAGAGGAGAAGTTTCAAAACATGGTAGGGCATCTCATTGCACCTCATTGCGTTCCATTTTCAGACCACGATGACATGTCTATTACTCATGCCCAAAATCTACCATTTCATATAGAGGTCTTGATTGAAAGACATAGGGTCAAAAGAGCTCTCATAGATGGGGGAGCTGGTCTTAACATCTGCACGCTGAGTCTTGTTAAATCCCTCGGATTATCCGAGTCCTGCATTGATCCTATGAAAAGAATCACCATAAAGGCCTATGATGAAGCTGAAAGAGCCTCCAAAGGCATGATTGTATTGCCCATTCAAGTGGGACCTGTCAAAAAAGACACAAATTGCCAAGTATTGGACATGAAACTAACTTATAATATTTTATTGGGAAGACCATGGATCCACGAGATGCAAGCGGTTCCATCCACGTATCATCAATGCATCAAATTTCTGTATATGGATGAGGAAATCACGGTTGGAGGGGACTCAAATCCGTTCCAATATTGCAATGCACTTAAACCCCTTCATGAGCTATTTATTCCCCATAACCGAGAATGAATTATCCAAAGAGCCACCATTGAAGATGTCAAAATGGATGATCCTATGTTAACATTAAGTGCTACTTCAAACCCTCCTCAAGCTAGCTCAACGACATCAACTAAAGGAAAGGAAAAAGTGAGTTACGAGGGTTCAACATCAAATGAAGATTCAGATCAAGTGCCTAAATCAGAGCTAGTACTTTTCAAATCCACAAAAGAAAAAAAAGAAAAAGTTAAAGAAGAGCATTATAAGAAAATGAGTAAGATGATGGATACATTTGAAAAACAATGTAAAATCAGTTCCAAAGGAGTAGGGGAATATTCCGTTTCCCTATTCGACTTGCCCACATCTCCAAGAATGCATGGGAAACCATCAAAATAACATCTCCCTCGTAAGTATAACTCTTACTTCGTGAGAGAAAGTGACAAAGCCACATTTGATAAAGAAGAAGATGAAGTCCTTTAATGGCTTTATCATGATGAAGATGACACCTCAAGTACTCCCGTAGAAAGAATCTAGCACATTAACATTCAAACTGATCAATATGGAAAAGGATTTGAAATAATGCAAAAAATGGGGTACAAGGGAAGAGGACCCTTAGGCCGAAGAAATAGAGGTTTACTAGAGCCCATTGAACCTTCTTGGAGGGCAAAAGAAGAAAGATCAGGGGTAGGCTACCAATACAAAGGAGAAAGCTCCAGCCGAATGCATGATTCATATCCTCAAGTGAACACATTGGAATCTGATGTTGATAGTGATGACTCCCAAGACTATGAGTGGGACACTTTACTCGATGAATCATGCCATGATAAAGAGGTAGTCACCATACATACTTATGCTAAGGTTCCAAAGAAGAAAACTCAAGCTAATGAAGAGCTTAATATAAGAGAACTCAACATAGGACAAGCACCCGTTAATTGACCATGGATAGAGGAATTTTGGGAACCCTTAGAGGAAGATGATTTGAACGTTAGGATTAATTCACGGGTTGTATTTCCCATGCTATTACTCATAGAAGTCCTTGAGGACTCAAGTGAAGAGGACTTTGATCCTTCTTCCATGGACCATCTCGAGGAAGCTCACGTTATAGATCTAAATGATACAATGTATGAACCCTCCAATGAAGTCCTGTCCATAAACCCAATTGATGACACTTTGCTAAATGAAACCTTATCCTCGATAAACCCCGAACTTATTGACTGGGACCTAACTGAGCCAAGTGACTTACTCTATTTCCCAAATGACCAAGCAATGGCCCAATACCTTAATGTAGTTGAGCCCTCTTTCACCAATGAATTTGAACCGAACATGATGGAAGCAGCGGGGGTCCAATCTCTTAATCCAAAGAAAAAAATGAAAAAAAATAAAAAATTGAAAAGTTCTAGTGATGAAAATCACTATGTGGCAGCACTAGAACTAAAAAAAGTAAAGATAAAGGATGTTTTCTATGGTGAAAACCCAACTATGGCACCAAAAGAAGAGAGGTTGGATACCCTACCCGAACATGAGGAAGAAAGGTGACCTATTCTCATAGAGCCGATAGAAAAGGTCAACATTGGGACATAATTGGATCGAAAATTTATACACTTGGCAGCATCACTTACACCTTTAGAAAGAAAGGATTTTATCAAGTTCTTCCAAGAACAACAAGTGAACTTTGCATGGTCCTATGCTGACATGCTCGGATTGGATCCCGACTTCATTATGCACCTTTTGAATGTTAAACCAGGGGTTAAGCCCGTCAAGCAAAAGTTGAGAAAGATGCACCCACATGTAGCTCTCCTAGTCAAAGCGGAATTAGAAAAATTTTTGAAGGTGGGATTTATAAGAGCAATAGCCTATGCTAAATGGATATCTAATATTGTACTGGTCACCAAGCATGACAAATCCATTCGTGTATGCACAGATTTTAGAGACTTGAATCTTGCATGTCCTAAGGATGACTTCCCACTTCTGAGCATTGATGCAATAGTCGACTTGACATCAGGTCACTCCATGTACTCATTAATGGATGGTTTCAACAGATATAATCAGATAAAAATTGCACCCGAAGACCAAGAGAAGACAACCTTTACATGCCCTTGGGGCACCTTTTGTTGGAATGTCATGCCCTTCGGCCTTTAAAATGCCGAAGCCACATGTCAAAGGGCAATGACAACTATCTTCCACGATATGATGCACACATTTCTAGAAGATTATGTGGACGACATATTAGCAAAGTCACACAAAAGAGAAGATCAACTACAAATTTTGAAAAAGATATTCACCCGGTTGGAACAATTTAAAGTGAGGCTTAGTGCAAAAAAATGTGCCTTTGGTGTCCAATCTGGAAAATTGTTAGGCTATATAGTTTTAGCAAAAGGGATTGAAGTGGATCCCAAAAAAGTACAAACAATAATGGATATGGAAATCCCAAAGAACATAAGCCAAATGAGGTCCCTCCAAGGCAAAATACAATCCATAAGAAGGTTCATTTCTCAATTGGCCGAAAAATGTCATTCATTCACAAGGTTGCTACACAAAGATACTATTTTCATGTGGGATGAAAAATGTGATCAAGCCTTCACTTTATTGAAGACTTATCTAATAAATCCACCTATCCTAATGCCACCAATCAAGGGAAAATCGTTGCTGCTATACATATCCGCTACTAAAAGGTCTCTAGGAGTTCTTTTGGCGCAAGCAGATGAACAAGGAAAAGAAAGAGCAATCTACTACTTGAGTAGAACATTGATCAAATACGAAATTAACTACACATTCATGGAGAGAGCTTGTTTAGCCGTTGTCTTTGCATCCCAAAAATTGAGACATTATATGCTGATGCACAAGGTGAAACTAATTGCAAAAATTGATCCTCTAAAGTATTTGCGAAGCAAAACTGCCTTAACATGTAGGATAGCAAAATGAGTCATGATATTAAGTGAATTCAACATTGAGTATGTGGATAGGAAGGCAATAAAAGGACAAGTGATAGCATATCACCTATCTGAAAATCCATTGACTTCTACACAAACCATTCAAGTGGAATTTTCGGATTCCACAATTGTAAACATAGAAGCAAAGACATGGAAGTTGTACTTCGATGGCTCATATACGCAAGGAGGTTCTGGGGCCGATATATTATTGATTACCCCTCAAGGGTACACTATTCCCAAGTCCTACAAGCTTTTGTTCCCATGCACAAACAATATAGCAGAATATGAGGCTTTAGTCATTGGCATCAAGATGGCTTTAGAATGGAACATCATTGAGTTACAAGTATATGAAGATTCCCAACTAATAATCAATCAAGTCAATGATGAATACAATACCAAAGATGAAAAACTAATGCCATACAAGGCTATGATTGACGCTTGGAAAAAGTACTTTGCTTTGATAACCTTTGAGTAAATTCCAAGAGAGAAGAACATAGCAACTGATGCAATGGCAACCTTGGCTTCCTTACTTCAAAAACCAAATCAAAATGAGAAGTATGAATTCTTGTGGAAGAGTTAGCACAACTGACATTTGACCTTCCTGACACCCAAATTGTGGCCCTACTTCATGAACATGACTCACCTTGGTACGACCCTATATATACCTATCTCAAAGACCAAGTGCTACCTTTAGACCAATCACGAGCCCAAAAATGAAATTTCATACGCCAATCAGCCCGTTACATAATCCTCTCCGAAACATTGTATCGTAAGGGTCTTGACGGGATGTTACTTAGATGTCTAGAGGAAGAGGAGTCTAAGTTAGCTTTATGTGAGGTTCACGAGGGCATTTGCAGGTTGCACTCAAGTAGATTAAACCTAGCCAAGAAAATCCTTCGCTTAGGGTATTTATGTAAAACCTTAGAGAAAGATGCTTGTCACTTTGTCAAAATATGCAACAAATGTCAATACTATGGCGACATGATATATGCACTGGCACAAGAGTTACTGTAGACACGAAAAATTGGCAAAAGGCTTAAATCAATCAAAAGGTACATAAAATCATCAAAATAGCATGAAAAATCAATAAATGGAACAAAGGCAATTCAAATCAAAGGAAAATTCAATTAAATGATTAAATGATTAAATAAAGCTTGAAAAGGGGAAAAACACTACGAAATTGATTAAATTCAATTAATGACATAGTTGTTGAAAGCAAAAATCAAAATGAACATCTTACCCTTCATGGCTAAATTTAATTACTTTAATTAATTAGTAAATACTAATTTCCCTCAACAAAGCAAAAAAAGAGACAAAATGGACACAAATCACTCACTTTTGTTGAAATGGTCCAGCCTTTTGAAACCATTTAAATGATTGTCCCCTCCTTGTACCCCCATTTATGGACAAAGCAAAGCCAATTGACCTTACCCAAGCATAACCATGGTTATCTCACTCTACCCCCTACCCTTGGGAAAATCTTATATATTGAAGGCATTTAGAAATATAATTCATCCACTCCATATCTTTGAATTGCAACAAAGCTCTTGCAATTTGCATCCACATCACTCACTTATCATTTTTCATTGCTAATTAGCTTAAATTGCTTTGATCATAGTAGATTGTTCATCAAATAGAGCTAGAATTTGATAGAATAGATCTAAATTTGCATATCATATAGCTTAATTCTCATCTTTAGAGTGTCACTAGTGAGGATCATAGCTAAGAGCCTCATTTACCACTTTATTTTAAAGATCCATGAGATATTTAGATTAATTGTGCATTATTTAGATTAGTTTGCTTTGAATAGTGTAATTGTCTTTTAAATCTTGTTATTTCATGAAGGTGTAAATCACTCACACACAAATGGCGCCCACCGTGGGGCCCTAGGCCTCAAATTCATCATTATTTTCACATGTTTGCTAAATTTAGGCTAGAAATTGTATATTTTTGCTCGCTGTCTGTAGATCATAGAGAAGAAATCACGCTGACAGATAAAGAGATCTTGCTTTTAGCAAAGAAATGTCGCCTACGGAGAATAAAATGACGCCCTAAGTCTGGACTTTTATGCGAATTAACCTACAAATTCACGCTACCGGATAGAGAAATAACGCATTACAGAAATAAAATCACACTTCTGGTTATTAAGTTGTCGCGTTTGTGACAAAGATACCATGCATTTGGTCATTTAAATGTCGTGGACAGTAATTTAAAAGTCACTTTTAGGAAGTCATTTTACGTCTGGTGTGAAGGGAGTACTTTGCCTTATCGATTTAATTTCTCGCTGTTGTCATTTGAAATATCTCCTTTGATAAATTAGATATCATTTTTATAGCATCAGTTTGTCGCGTTTGGTAAAGATTTCACGCGTAGGTAAAATTTGATATCGCACCTGGTTATTTTAATCTCGCTTGAGCCCCTCAAGGTGATGCTTGTGGTTAAAGTAATCACGTCCTTGTTAAATTAGATCTCACGTACAGTGTGGACAATGTCGCCTAGCTGCACTTTTATATTTGATCAAAATAATGACTGTTGTCGCATCTGGTAAAGATTTCACACGTATATAAAATTTGATATCGCACCTGGTTATTTTAATCTCGCTTGAGCCCCTCAAGGTGACGCTTGTGGTTAAAGTAATCACGTCCTTGTTAAATTAGATCTCGCGTACAGTTTGGACAATGTCGTGTGGCTGTACTTTTATATTTTATCAAAAGTGTTAAAATAATGACTGTATTCTGACTTCACGTCCATTTTTTTTCTGTCTCAAGAGTATGGTCTGTCATAAGAAAGTTCAAAAACTAGAGAGAAGACATAACTTAGAGGAGAAATTGATCGCTAAGAGGATAAGAAAGGAAAATCGGGTACACACCACCTTTGTTCTCAACAATGACTTAGAAAGGGATGTAGAGTTATATGCTAAATACATTGCTATTGTAGATGCTTACAAATAGAAATATGTATCATTAAATTGGGAGTTTAGTCCCTAAGTTTGTAAAAATTTTGCAAATTTTGAAGAAAAAGAAGGCATAAAAAGCATAATCGAAATTGTAGCATTCTAAGCGTTGATTTTGGTTTCTCCTCACTTTGTTTGTTTGTGCCGACTAATTTGCTGGTGGAGGGAACGTTTCATTAAGGTAAGGGAAGGATTTGGAGAGAAAATGAGAAAATCTACTACTTAAAAATGCGCCTAGCCTTTGCTAGCATCGTTTGAGGTATTTCTCTCATCAAGCTTGCAAACTTCCCTTAAATTGTGGCATTTTCAAAGTTCAAAACATAGTTTAATCATAAAAGGAAAAGAACAAACATTTCAATTCTAAGAACCCCTTTGTCACGGGGTTGAAAAAGAACCAAATTGATTGTGAGTGTTTTGGATAAGGGAAAAGCAATAGGGATATGCTCTTCACTCTTTGAGTGAATCAAATTCCCAAACTTGTTCTACCAAATCCACTTTTCATGCTTTCAAATGAACATGTTTAAAACTTAGTGGGCTCGCCTCCCGAGATTGCCTTAAAAGGGCCGGTGAGAGGGATAGCCCAAAGTGGGATACACTTGCTTTTGCCGCGAGAATCCGACCCACTATAAAAAGAAACGCATGTATCCTTAATGGGGTGCACGACAAAAGGATTTTAGCTCTTTCGAACTTCCTCTAGTAGTCTTAACGGATTGCGCAAAATCGTGCTTCGGTGCGTGTGGGAAGCCCCTTAACATACTTGGGGGATGAACGACTAAGATCTATTTTGAATGGAAAACTTACTACATAATGGTAAAATAGCAAAACTACATATTAGAGCCATGTTTATGAACCAATTATGTGCTAGGTAGATTGCGTGGAAGCTATTCTTGTGTTTCAACCTGTGAAAACATTCAAAAATACACACATTAGAGCATTCTAGGGATATGGTACCAAATTGATGTGTGTGTTGAGATTGTTTTTATATTTTCAATAAAGATATTCCAAAGTTATTGATCAAAACATCATTAAGATTCTAAACCATTTAAAATTGATCAAAAACCTTTACCTTATTCCAAAAACCAGCTTATCAAAAGAAGAAGTCAACATACCCTTAAAGTTTGTTCATGCCTGTTCTTACAAGATCACACTCTATAAAGAAAACATTACAAACAGACGGGACCTACAAATGAGAAGAGCTCCCATTTCCGGAGGACACTTTCATTACTTCACGAGTGATTGAAAAACTTGCTAAGGCAAAGGACACTAACAAGATGTTTAGTGGCACCCTAGGAAATACCGATCCTAACAACCAAGGAAACAACATGAATGGGGGTATGGGTCCTAACAACAATCAAGAAAATTCTAATAATGGAGGAAGAGATCCTAATTCCCAAGAAGCAAATTCACAAGGCAACAACTTACCTCCTCTTCATAATACAAACCTACCCCCAACTGCGGAAGAAGCCACAAATGAAAAGGCGTTAGAGGCAAGACAATGTCCTTATTTCATAGAACTAATGAAAAAGACCATGCGTATGGATAAAGAAAAATACTTCATGGACTTGATACAAATGGGGGTAAAGCTACCTAAAGATTTTGACATAGAACAACTAAAGCCCAAGGAAATAGAAGACCCTATGGAAGCAATAAGGGAACAATTCAAGGCATTACAAATGGAAATCAATAGTTTGAAACAAAACGGGGCTCCTAAGCCTTTCTCTATTGAAACATTATGTCCTTTTCCATTCGATAAGAGTTTGGTCATGGTGCCTTTTCCCATTAATGTAACATTTCCTAAGTATGATAGGTATGAAGGAACATCTGACCCACATGATCATCTTCGGGGGTTTTGTGCATTGAGTCTTGAATTCATGCATGATACAACCTATTTAATGAGACTATTCCCAAGAAGCTTGGGAGGAATGGCCATGGATTGGTTTTCAAAACTACCATCTGGCATCAAAACCTTTGAAGAATTAGCTTCTAAATTTGTGACTCATTACTCCTATAACATCAAACATGAGGTCACAATGATAATGTTATGTAACATGAAGCAATAAGATGGAGAAGCCTTCCTCACATTCTTGCAAAGATGGAGGACTGCATTTGCTAGATATCCAAGAAGTGTACTGGAAAAAGAGAAAATGGATATCTTTATTAACGGTTTAAGTAGCGAATTAAATTATAGACTAAGGATGCAATGTCCTAAAACCTTCCAAGATTTGATTGATAACGGAGTTACAACGGAAGAAGTGTTGATTAAGAGTGGAGAGCTGAAATTGTACAAGGAAAATAAGAACAACTCTAACTCCAACAACAACAATACCAACAATAACAACAATCAAAATAAAGGTTGGTACAATAACAATAGCCGTTATGCTGCAAAAAATAACAACAAAGGCATTGTTAATGATGGTGTAGTGGAATCCAGCAACTTGAAGGTGATTCCATTTGCCCTTACAAAGACACCAAATCAAGTGAATAATACTAATCAAGCATATAATGCACCTTCCAACAATAAAAACAATGCCAACAAGAATAATCAAGGAAACAAGGATCGAAACAGCAAGTATGATAAGTATTTGAAGCCCACTCCTTCAAGACACTTTACACCCTTGGGAGAATCACTTGAAACTGCATTAAAGGCTCTCATGGCTAACAATGTTATTACATTACCTACTATTAAGCCTTATGAACCAAACAACAAGCCAGGCTAGTGGGATGCTAAGAATCATTGTGAATATCATAGGATTCGGGGACACACTAAAAATGAATGTCTACAATTAAAGAATGTGGTGCAAGACTTGATAGATAATAACATAATCACCGTTGATGGACCCCAAAATAATGAAGATCATACGGCCTTCAAACAACCTTTTTACAAACATAATAAAGGTGAGTCATCAAATGGCAAGAAACAAAGTGCCAATAATCTCAACTTTGCGCCATCATATGATCATATTGTTAATGCTATAATAATTAATGAACAATCTCAAAAGGAAGCAACAAATGTCATTACCAGAGGGCAGAATTCTAGAATGACTTTACAAGGGATAGTCCCTCAAAACACCAATATCCCACAATCCAACATTGTGGTCAAACAACCTCCTATAGCAGCAAGGCCTTATAGTTTGGTGGATCAATTGCAACGTACTCCAACACAAATCTCAATCTTAGAGTTATTGAAGTTGTCACCAAATCATAAAGAGATTTTAGAAAAAGCTTTAGAAGAGACACATGTTTCTACTACCTTAGGGGAAGAAAAGTTTCAAAATATGGTAGGACATCTCGTGGCTCCTCATTGTCTTTCATTTTCCGATCAAGACGACATGTCTATAACTCATCCTCAAAATTTGCCATTACATATAGAGGTTTTGATTGAAAGACATAGAGTCAAAAGAGCCCTTATTGATGGAGGGGCTGGTCTTAACATCTGCACATTAAGTCTTGTAAAATCCTTAGGTTTATCTGAGTCTTGCATTGACCCTACAAAGAAAATCACCATAAAAGCTTACGATGAAGCTGAAAGAGCTTCTAAAGGCATGATTGTATTGCCCATCCAAGTGGGACTAGTCAAGAAGGAAACCAAGTGTCAAGTGTTGGACATGAAATTAACTTATAACATGTTATTGGGAAGACCATGGATTCATGAGATGCAAGCCGTCCCATCCACATACCACCAATGCATCAAGTTTCCAAACATGGGTGAAGAAATCACGGTTGGAGGACACTCAAATCCATTCCAATATTGTAATGCACTCAAACCCTTGCATGAATTATACATTCCACATAATCGTGAAGGAGTTATTCCAAGAATCACCAATGAAGATACACAAAATCCTCTTCAAGCTAGCTCAACTACATCAACTAAGGGCAAGGAAAAAGTGAGCTACGAGGGTCCAAATGTAATGGAAAGTCCATATTTAGCACCTAAATTGGAGACATTGATCTACAAACCTACGAAAGAGGAAAAGGAACAAGCTAAAGAAGATCATTACCAACACATGAGTGAGATGATGAACAAGTTTGACAAACAATGCAAGATTAGTTCAAAAGGAGTAGGAGAATATTCAGTTTCTCTATTTGACATGCCCATATCTCCCAAATCACATGGTAAACCATCAAAAGAGCATCTTCCACATAAGTATAATTCTTATTTTGTGAGGGAAGATAGCAAAGCAACATGGGATAAGGAAGAAGATGAAGTCCTTCAATGGCTTTATCATGATGAAGATGATACCTTAGACACTCCCATGGAAAGAATTCAGCATGTCAATATACAAACCGAACAATATGGGAAAGGATTTGATATTATACAAAAGATGGGATACAAAGGAAGAGGACCCTTAGGCCAAAGAAATAGAGGGTTATTAGAACCTATTGAACCTATTTGGAGGGCAAGTCATGAAAAATCCGGAGTAGGTTTCCAATACAAAGGAGAAAGTTCAAGTCCAATGCATGATTTTCATCCTCAAATAAATGCATTAGAATCCGAAGGAGAGAGTGATGACTCTTAGGATTATGAATGGGATACTTTATCAGAGGAGTCATGTCAAGATAACGAAGTCATTGCTATACATACTTATGCAAAAATCCCAAAACAAGATGCTCCAATTAATGAAGAACCTCCTATTCAAAGGCCTAATATAGAACAAGCATCTAATAGTGGAGCATGGATAGAAACATTTTGGACACCTTCAGAGGAGGGAAATTCAAATGTTAGTTTTAACCCGCTTGTGGCTTTTCCCACATTGTTTCCCGTAGAGGTTGACGAGGATTCGAGCGAAGGGTACTTTGACCCTGCTTCCATGGATCATCTTGAGGAAGCACACATCATAGATCTAAACGATACAATGTATGAACCCTCAAACGAAGTCATGTCCATAAATCCTATTGATGATACCTTACCCAATAATTCCTTAATTTTGATGTACCCGGACCTCATTGATTGGGATCAAACCGAACCACATGACTTACTTTACTTCCCAAATGACCAAGCAACAAACCAATACCTCAATGCGGTTGAACCCTCTTTCACCAATGAACTCAATGCGGACATAATGACAACAACAAGGGTCCAATCTCTTAGTCACAAAAAAAAAATGATGAAAAATACAAAAACAAAAAAAAATGAAAAATACAAAAAAAAAAAAAAAGTGAAAAAGAAAAAGTGCCTTGGTGAAAACCTAGCAATAGGCACCTCGGTAGAAAAAAAAAAGAAAAAAGAAAAAGAAAAAGAAAAAAGCACCAAAAGGTGACATATTGGCAACAAGCACTTTTGGTTTCCTTAAGTCATTTATTTCCTAGTCACAGGTGTACATAATGCATCTCATCATCCCATTTGTCCAAACCTTCATTGCATCCGTCATTTGTACATAGTCATAATAACATTTTTAGCATCATCCTTTGCATTGCCCAAAAGTTGTCAAAACTGATACATCAAACACTTGGGGGCAGCATAAAATAGATCGGAAAGTGGGTACCTCAAAAAAGATTCAAACGAGCAACATTCAGTCACAAGCAAAAAGGGATCAACATTTTCAGAAGAGAGATCAGATTTTTGTAAACCTTTGATTGATATCATTGTTTACTAACCAAGAAGTTGATTACCACAACAAATCCTTGAGCCTAAATTGACTTATTATTTAGGATTAAAAATCAAACATCATTCCATGATCAAAACACTTGGAAATATTATTTGAAGATCAGAAAACAATGCCAAACACCTAGATAGATTCTTTTGAAAAGTTGGTTAAAAATTGGTTTACTTACATTAATTCAATTTGTGTCAAGTCTTTTTAGCTAATCAATGATGTTTCAACTAGATTGGCAATGATGGAGACATGATATTTTTTCTTGACTATGAAGTGAATGTTTGGAGGAAGATTCATTGCCTTATGAGAATTCATCTAAAGACATGGTCATCAAAGAACCATCGAGGATTATCTTATAAAACAATGAGTTAACTTTTGTTTGTTTATGCAACCGGATACCTTGGATATTTAGATTCTTCATATCTAAATGCCAAAATCCACTTGCAACATAGAATCTGACAAAATCGGTATTCGTACTCTCATGATTGTTTGTAATCAGCGATAGTTGTATCGACGAAACGAAGGTTACCATATGAGCAATAAAAAGCTATATTCATATCATCATGTCAGTGGGCAGTGGTGATTGTATCAACTTTCTGGTCCCAAGTGCTCAATGATGAAAATTTATCCTCAAGGCATTTATTTGCTAAAAGCTAGTGACACTTAGCTGCATTGCATTGCATTATCATGGAAGGTTAATTGCATTATCATGTTAGATTAATTGCATGTGCATTTGTTTGTAGTATTTTTCCAAGGGAAAAGGGGGGTCATTCAATTGAAATCTTGATCAATCATAAAATGGGTCATTCAATCAAGAATCAAGGAAAGTCCATAAATCAAATAAGTGTCCATAACATCAAAGATCCATGAAGTCTATCTAATCAAAGATACAATGTCATCAAAATGATACATCCAAGTCCTGATCAATAACTAAATCATGATACAATATCAACAAACTGAAAGAGCTCCATAATCAATCATCTCAATAACCTATACTCTAGCTGGGTCAAACCCATGACTTAAATCCAAATATCCAAGAAGCTAAGGTCCGTATATATATATATATATATATATATATATATATATATATATATATATATATATATATATATATATATATATATATATATATATATATATATATATATATATATATATATATATATATATATATATATCATTTATGGAAATGTGCCTATTTCAAAAATCAAGGGAATCATATCAGTATTCTATATCAGTGAGTCATCTTACGTCAATCAATCCTATCAAAGTATCAAGCAATCACACCCCATACCATTTGTTCGTGTCTCTATGTCCTGAGAACGAAGCAGCAGTATCAAATCATATTGGTTTTCACACTGATTGATTTATCCTATCAGAACTATCCTATGAGATTGACAAATCACATTCATTGGTACCATTATCCTATTATTATAATCACTTGTTTCGCTTAACTACAACAGACCTATCTATCTTGGATATGCAAATTTGTGAGTCATGGCATATCATCAATATTTTTTAGAAATGAAAACATATTGGACCAATCAATCAAAATCTTTCAAATCAAGGAATCAATATGTTTTATTTCTGAGGGGGCATCAGAGTATCAAATTGGCATCACATAAAAACATTTATCAGTGGGGCATATCATATCAAGTTATCATATCATATCAATTTCATATTAGGAGGCAAATCAGTATCAGATCAGTTTACCATATCATATCAAACCTATCAACATATCAGAAATTAGTGAACCCAGGACCTATCATCAAACCAGGACCCATATCATATCAGAGGCATCAGAATCATATCAGAACCATCATCAGAGGTACATCATCATCATCAGGAAGTACATCAATCAGAACGATCAGAGGCATATCAGAACCAGGACCTGAATCAGATCATCATACTAAGGGAATCTTTGAATCGGTGTTCTTCGCACATCGATCCAAAGAGGGGCATTTGTAGACACGAAAAATTGGCAAAAGGCTTAAATCAATCAAAAGGTGCATAAAATCATCAAAATAGCATGAAAAATCAATAAATGGAACAAAGGCAATTCAAATCAAAGGAAAATTCAATTAAATGATTAAATGATTAAATAAAGCTTGAAAAAGGGAAAAACACTACGAAATTGATTAAATTCAATTAATGACATAGTTGTTGAAAACAAAAATCAAAATGAACATCTTACCCTTCATGGCTAAATTTAATTACTTTAATTAATTAATAAATACTAATTTCCCTCAACAAAGCAAAAAAGGAGACAAAATGGACACAAATCACTCACTTTTGTTGAAATGGTCCAGCCTTTTGAAACCATTTAAATGATTGTCCCCTCCTTGTCCCCCCATTTATGGACAAAGCAAAGCCAATTGACCTTACCCAAGTATAACCATGGTTATCTCACTCTACCCCCTACCCTTGGGAAAATCTTATATATTGAAGGCATTTAGAAGCATAATTCATCCACTCCATATCTTTGAATTGCAGCAAAGCTCTTGCAATTTGCATCCACATCACTCACTTATCATTTTTCATTGCTAATTAGCTTAAATTGCTTTGATCATAGTAGATTGTTCATCAAATAGAGCTAGAATTTGATAGAATAGATCTAAATTTGCATATCATATAGCTTAATTCTCATCTTTAGAGTGTCACTAGTGAGGATCATAGCTGAGAGCCTCATTTACCACTTTATTTTAGAGATCCATGAGATATTTAGATTAATTGTGCATTATTTAGATTAGTTTGCTTTGAATAGTGTAATTGTCTTTTAAATCTTGTTATTTCATGAAGGTGTAAATCACTCACACACAGTTACATCCCTTTGTTACACCATGGCCATTCTACCAATGGGGATTTGACTTGATCGACGTCATCTATCCACCTTCTTCCAATGGGCACAAGTACATCATCACCACAATTGAGTATTTCACTAAGTGGGTAGAAGCGGCTCCTTTGATCACGGCCACAGGTAAACAAATTTCCATGTTCATCTTGAACCACATCATTTGCAGATATGGTATCCCTGATGCCATAATCACAGACAATGTAAATCAATTCAAAAAAAAAGATGTGGATGAACTTTGCGGCACATTTCATATCACACATCACTCTTCATCCATTTATTATCCTCAAGGAAATGGACAAGCCGAAGCTACAAATAAGAACATCCTCAAAATTTTGAAGAGATCGGTAAATAAGTCAGGAAGAGATTGGCATGTGCAAATTAATCTGACATTATGGGCTTATAGAACTAGCATTCGGACACCTACGAGAGCTACACCATTTTCATTAGTCTATGGAGCCGAAGCTGTTCTACCTTTGGAGGTTGAAATCCTGTCTTTACGAATATCACTGTAAGGCCTAATAACAGATGAGGATTACAGAGTTGCTAGACTTCAACAATTAGAGTTGTTAGAAGAACACCAAACACAAGCCTATGAACACTTGAAAGTATATCAGAATAGAATCTCAAGGAACTACAATAAGCATATCAAATCAAGAGCCTTTCAAGTAGAAGACTTAGTGTTAAGAGAAAACCCAAAGAATCAAGCTGAATGAGAAAATAAAGGAAAATGGGAGGCTAATTGGCTTGATCCGTTCATCATTGTTTCTTCATTTGGAACGGGAACTTATAAGTTAGCAGATTGTGAAGGAGAAGAGCTACAAGAACCTATCAATAACATCTATCTAAAGAGGTTCTATACATGAGGTAGATGGAAAAGTATAAAAAGTATCAGATGAGGAGCATCATATTTATTGTACATAGTCAAAGAGATCTTAAAAATACCAAAAAAAAAAAATTGAAAAAGAAAAAAAAGTGCCTTGGTGAAAACCTAGCAATAGGCGCCTTGGTAGGAAAAAAAGAAAAATTGAAAAAAAAAAAGAAAAAAAAAAAGCAATAAACCCAAAAGGCAAAAACTTGGCAATCAAGCATCTTTTGTTCCCTTAAGTCTTTCCTTCAAGTCGCATGTGTACATATGGCATTTCCATCATCTCACTTGTAAACCTTCATTGCATCTGTCATTTGTACATTGTCATAATAAATCCTTTTAGTTGCGTCATTGCATTTCCTATGGCCCTAAGTTTGTTACACGATCACATTTATCACTTGGGGGCAGAAGAGGATTGGAAATTTGGTACCAAACGGATTCCACAATGCTACATTTGGTCATATCAAAGAGAGAGTTATCAGAGCTTCAAAGAGAGATTTTGTTGAACCTTTGATGGATATCATTGTTCGCACCTAAGTATTTGATCCTACAACTTGATCCTTGAGCCTTCATTGAATTTATTATTCGGGATTAAAAATTGACAAACACTTTAAAGATCAAAATACTTGGAAACTCTTTTTAAAAATCATGAAACATTGCAAAACACTTGAAGCTTTCTTTTGATAATCTTTATGGAATTGACTTTTATCACATCTTGTTGGCTAATCAATGATGTTTCAACTAGATTGGCAATGATAAAGATATGATATTTTCTTGACTTTGAGTGACTGTTTTAAGGAAGATTCATCAACCTATGAGAATTCATCTAATGACATGGTCATCAAAGAACCATCGAGGACTATCACATAAGATGAAGGATTAACCTTTGCTTGTTTACGCAAACGGATACCTTGGCTATTTAGATCTTCCATATCTTAATACCAAAATCCACTTGCAACATTGAATCCGTTGAAACCGGTATTCTTACTCCCATAGTTTGGTCATCCAACTAGTGAGGGTTGTACTAGTTTCCAAAGAGGTTACCCAAAAGTGATAAAAAAGCGGTGGTCAGTGATGGTTGTACTTGCTTTCCGGTCCCACATTGCTCAATGATGAAAATATATCTTTATGGCATTTCTTTGCTAAAAGATAGTGACACTTAGTTGTATTGCATTATCATGTTAGATTAATTGCATTTATTTGTGGTTATTTTCCAAGGACAAGGGGGTATATTAATAATCTTGGTTAGTCAAAACATTAAAGAAATGAGGGGGTTCAAATCAAACATCTTATCCTTGAATATCAATCAATAAAAGTGAGGTTATCTTTTGCATTCATGCATATCATTAATCATTATTCATTATCCATATATCAGAAAAGCAAAAGAAAAAGATCATTACTCATCCATCATTTACATATAATTAAGGATAGAATTGCATACATTCAAAAATTAAAAAAACATAGGGGCATTCATATTCATATTCCATAAAACACCTTTGCATCCATACATTGAAAAAGGAAAAAGCATCTCATAAATTCATACATCAATGCATTCATATATCTATATCATAAATAAGATACATTGAATCCATAGCATAATCAAAAGTAAGTGCATCATAAACATCATATAGCTGCATATAAAGATAATCTCATAACAAACTCATCAAGAGAATCAAGGAAGTATATCATCATATAAGTGTTCCTCAACATCAAAAGATCCAGTACATCAGTATATCAAGATATAATGTCATGAAAGCGATCCATCAATGTTCTGATCAATAACAACATGAAACATGATACAAGGGACATCAACAATGAGAAACTCTATCATCAAATCATCAAGAACCCATAGCAGCACTTGATCCATCCCCAACACCTAATCCATTTGGACCTCTTCCATCCTACCTATCCTGTGAAGGAGGAGCCTGAGAAGTGCTCGCTACGCTATGGCTCTGTGCCATCATCGTCATGAACTGCTGCATCAAGGTCGCTACCTAATCCAATCTGCCCATGATAGTAGATACATCCGTCCTTAGTGATTGTACCTCTCATGCTACACTATCAATGCTAGGAGCAACCTGTGAACTCTGGCCCATATCCTATGACTGTTGAACTTGTGGAGGCACCTGCTGTGCTAGAACCTGATCCTGTTGTACCTAATTTTGATCCTACTATGTTAAGGAAACTCTCTGTAACTGAACTAATGGATCCATCCCACCAGGAATCTATCTAGCAACATCCACATGAACTTGTCTCTGTTGTCTCTGCTGCCTATCAACTGCTACTCTAGGTGCTCGGTCTTGTCAAACATGTACTCTAGCTCTATCCCTAGCATGCCCACCTCTCACCTATGGTCCATCTCATCCACCAACAATAGCTCTAGGAGATCTTTGTGCTTGTCACCTCTGACGTCTCCTCCTGCCACCACACCCACCATCTCCATCACCTCCATCATCATCATCATCCTCAGATCTCATCGCGACCTGGGATAGGCTCTACTGGATCTATAAATCTAGGAAATCTGTTCTGAGCCCACCACTCTCAAAACTCATGGGACATACCGGCATCAGCAACACCTCCAAGCATCTCCCATCTACAGTATGCCAAACCAGCAATCTGAGCATAGGAAAATTGATAATCTATCTATGCACCCCACATGGATCTCTTTGCTTGAACTCAAGCATATAATGCCATGCCCTGTGACATATCCTATACTCTATCATACTGACGAGAAACCCAATAGAAGCATAAACACTCAATAAAAGTCATAAACCTGCCGATCATCCATCGAGGAGAAAACATATAGGGGAGCTCATCATCGTCCTCCCTCTAGTGCTCACATCCTATGTATGGACGCCACTGAACCTGATCAAGATCATCAACCTGCCAATGCCAATACTTAGTCTTACCTAAATGATGCTAGAAAACCATACCACTATATAGAAAAGCATAAGAAAAACCACACCGTCGAATCCGATTTGAAACTGGTCTAGTGATGGGAAGATGCTCCCATACCCATAACTACAAAATCACTGCACCTACTGATAATGAAGCACTCTCTTTGTAAACAACCTCATGTAAATCATGGTAAAGCTGTGCCAACACACATGAGCCCCAATCAAAGCGTCGAGGCTGTGCAAGAAGATCCTTGAGTATCCTACCCCATCCAACTGAGAAGCCACGACCTCGCCAGTCGGGAAGTAGTAAACCACTGATCAAAGCACCAAGTACCGTTGACAATGTAGGGAATGAAGCAAACCGAGCCCAAGTGATAGTATCATGATCAATAGTGTTGTCTCCAAACACTCATCTGCAGAATGTGCTATCATAGATAGAATCATAATAGACCATCTCACCACGGCAAGGAATGCGTAACAATCTATACACATCCTCTAGAGTGATGGTCATCTCTCTGAAAGGAAGGTGGAATGTGTTGTGGTCAGAGTGCCACCGCTCTGTCACTATGGTAAGTAAACCATGGTTCAGCTAAAACCACGAGATGTCCAGGAGGAAGCTGAGGCTACACATCTTAATAACTCGATACTTTGCAGGAGTTAGAGCCTGACCTAAATCAATCACCCAAGACGTGATGGTCCATATATATAACCTATGGAAATGTGCCTGTTTGGAAAATCAAAAGAATCATATCAGTGTACCATATCAATGAGTTATCCTAAGTCAATCAGTCTATCAAAAATCAGAATCAAACTAATCAAACCCAGTACCATTTGTTCGTGTCTTTGTATCCTGAGAACAAAGCATTAATCCTACCTATCATTATCAGTTTTCACACTGATTAATCAAGTCCTACCTATCAGTATCCTACATATCAGATCTATTCTATCAGATTGACATAATCAAATGTTCATTGGTACCACTATCTTGATATCCTAATCAATTGTTTTGCTAAACTACAAAAGACCTAAACTATCTTGGAATTCAAACGATCAGTCGACGACATCAAATTTTAATCAGAAAATCAACTTGAAATTTTTTTTTGAAAATTTTTCAAAAACCTGCAGGTGTCATTTTCCCATTACCAGGTGGCATTTTACCTTATGCGGTGCAAAAAATCTACCACACGGTGCTTTATTCTTACCACGCATCATTTAACAGATTGCACGTCACTTCACAACGCTAGGTGGAATCTTAATGAGCCTAGGTGTCATTTTAAAACTAGGGTTTCCTAAGTGGAAAACTAATTGGAAATTGGCAGGAAATTCTATTGTTACGCAGAAAATAATTTTTACCAGGTGAGAGTTTACTATTCTTAGGCAACACTTTACTATGCGGAGGCATAAGTAAAAAGTGTGGATGCGTGACTTAAAAGGACTACACGACATTTAACTATTCCTAGGCGTGATTTTGCAAAATCAAAAGTGCAAGAACATGAAAAAAATGCAATAAATGCTATAAATGAGCAATAAATGCAAAAATTAATTTAGTAATGACTCACAGGAGCTCCATAGTCAGGTGGTCTCTGATACCGATGACTCCTCTCGAACCGATGCTCTCTGATAGGCACAACCATCGCGAAAATCAAAGCAGAACCAGAGAAAAATTTCAACAGTCAAAAGTGAAAATGAATAGTAAATCAAGGTTTTTCAACCTATTTAAGCTAATTTGACCTAATATAGAGGTAAAATTTTAACTTTGACCTATATTAACCTATCAATCAATCGGGGAAAATTGCTAAATCATGACATATCATCAATGTTTTTCAGAAATGAAAACATATTGGATCAATGAAACAATCAAACATCATCACATTTTTCAAATCAAGAAATCAATATGTTTTATTTATGAGGGGGCATCATAAGAGTATCAAAGTGGCATCAAACATCAATGAAATCTGGGGCATCAAAATTTTTGGAAACATTATCAGTGGCATATCAGTTTATCAAATTAGATCAGAGGCATATCATATCAGGCAGCATATCAATTTCATATCAGTGGTAAATCAGCAAATCAGCAAATCAGGACCTAAAAAGTGATTAGGACTTAAAAGAATCTTTGAATCAATGTTCTTCGCACATCAATTCAAAGAGGGGCATTTGTAGACACTCAAAAATGGACAAGTACTTTAAAATCATCAAAATGGAAAAATCTTAATCAAAATGCACTAATTCTCATAAAAAGGATCAAAATCAATTAAATGGACATCAAATTAAATCAAGTTGGACAAAATCAATTAAATCAAAGGAAAAATCAAATAATGATGTTAAATAATTAAATCAAAGCTTAAAGGGGTGAAAAACACTATATAATTGATTTTAATCAATTAATTGTATAGTTGTTTAAATCTGTTGGTTAGAAATCTTGTTTTTGGTCTTTTGCCCTAAATTTATGGATGATCTTGAAAAAATTGTAATCTTTAGGGTTTGCTAGGTCTGATTGCCTTTGAAAAGTCATAAAAACCCTAGTTTAAGTCGTCAGCGTTCTAATTGTCTGTTACTTTATCGGATGACTTAAGTCTCAAATTTGCATGTGCGCTTCTATTTTCCTCTTAGTCGCTGAGTCTCCTTAAGGTTTAGGAATATTCCTGTTTGTCTAGCAAATGCTCGAAAGCCTTTGTCGCTCGATCTTGTGAGCTTTTGAGAATATTCCTTATTATCTAACGACTTAGCATTTCACCTTTAGTCTCCAAATCTCGCAATGATAGTCTTGAGATCTAGCGACTGCTGTATTTGATTTGTCACTAAGAGACTATAGTCGCGTAATCTTCGAATTGGTTTTTCCTATGGTCAGGAGATCTCTCAATGATTTATTTAAGTGGCCTTTTGTCCAGTGATCATGAGTTTTCTCTTTGGTCACTGAATCTCGAGATGGAACAACGGTTTTCCTTGGTGGTTGTCTCTAAATCTCGTAATAATATGACGGTTTATCTTTCCATTCAGCAATTGAGAGTTCTGTTGGTCGCGTGATCTCTCGATGTTGACGACTATCTCTCTGGCGGTTAGTTATTCTGCAACGCAGTTGTCACTAGATCTCTAAATGTGGCGGTTAGGTGACAAAGGATTGTTGGATTTAATGAGAATCGTTGATGATTTTTGATCGTGTGGATGGCGCTTGATCTCCAGTCTTAACCCAGAGTGAAGAAATGTTCTCATGACTTGGAGAATGCCTCAATTGTGTGTTCTCAGGATTAAACCCCAGTTAAGTGAAAGATTGTGAGATTTAGCGAGAAGTCTTTGTCGCCAAGTCTCCAGATTTGCCGGAGGTCAAGTGAGGGTTAATGAAGTGTTTTGGCCCTGCGGTTATGATTGTATTCAGTGATGTAGCAACTATGTGGTCGTGTGATCTCAAGTTCCTAACAGTTAAGTGGTAAGATTTTAGCGATTCAGCAACATGATTTTCTCAGGGTTGCGGGATTAGGCGGTTAGTTATGAAATCTTCTCATGACTTAGTCTGGACCACTGGATGAATTGAAGGATGAGATCAATGATGGTCACGTGATCTCAAGAGAGAAGTCAAATAGTTAAATTTTTATGAGATTATGACACTTCAGGTTTGTTGCCAAATCTCTAGGTCGGGTGATCGCTGAAGGTTTTCAAAGACAAATATATTGCCGCGACTATAGTTTTTGACTATGGTCGCCAGTTCTCAAAACAAAATAAATTAATGAATCACTTTCTTTAGTTGCTAGATCTCCAAATGGCTGGGTCACCTGATCTTAGAATGAAGTTTGAAAAGTCAAAAGTATTCCGTGACTATGAGATTTCCTCTTAGTCGCCAGATCTTGAAATACCTTTCTAAAGTGCCAAATTTGTAAAATGACTATGTACCTTTTTCTTCAGTCGCCAGATCGCGAAATGTTCAAATTTAAAATTTCTCAGCTATGGCTCGTAAATTGAAACCCTGTGCATGCCAAAGTAATGGTAGATGTGACCTTTTATTGGCTGGAGATGTCAGACATGGTGGCGCATTCAATGCTATAGGTTAAAACAACTAAGAGGCGGCTCATTTGAGAGTTACGAAGCTTATTGGAGAAGTACAGAGCGCTAGGTTTTTTGGGCTTTCCAAACTTGTAGTGTGATCAATGAATTTGCAGAAGAATTTCTAGAGCTACAGTCAGGATGAGTTAGACGATAGCAAGTGGAGCTTCTACAAGCCAGGGGTCGAAGGAGAAAGTAAAGGAAAGTTTTTCAGACGAATTTCTCACTCTCTTGCCTGGTTCTTCTCAAAACAAGAAGGTCAGTGATGATATTTTTGTCGATGACCTAGCTTACTGTAGGGATGCTAAAACTCCAAAGATCATAGGCATGTGCCTATTTACATATTTCTACAAGAACCCTCATAGTGTTATACCGGTTTCAAACCCTTGGCCTTTAGGGTTGGCCAAGTTGATTGTCCCAGAGGTTTTTCTAGATGTGGACTTTCTCCTCATACTATCTCAGAGATATGATCCTCTCTCAAAGACCATTAGAAAAGAGGATGGTTCACCCTTGATAATCTTAGACTAAAATTCTTTCATGAATGCTTTCAGGATTTAGTTTCCAATGGCCACAGAAATCAACTTACAAGCTTTAGCAAATAGATATGTTAGAGAGGCTGCTCTAGTCTCTAGGGAGATTAAGAATCACATGCAAAAGGAGAATAAAAACTATATTGCACCTATGGCCGGATCGATTCCATATGCCTACAAAGACCTAAAGTTTTACATCAACTATATTGCATATGGGATATGCCAGGTTTTGGGAATTGATCCGGGTCCTGAGAGGATTAAATCTGATATTTTGATGCTGGTGATGGATTCACAGAGTTGTATGGTGAGAAAAGGGTATAACTTTATTGGTTATATCATAAACAAGATGCATGAGGGTTTGCTGTCCTTGAAGAATTTCACCTCTGGTTCTCAACCCAGGTTCATGAATTACTCCCTGTTGATGCATCTAATTGTGTATCACAATTATGGCTTGATAAATTTGAGTGATCTCAAACCACAAATGATGTGGAATGGAAAACCTAACCCAGTTCAGTTCTGGTTAGGAGTCTGGAGCCCTTCGTGCCCTAGGCGAGATTTTAGTGCTTTTGAGAACTGGATTGTGTTCCCCATTCTCTAGAGTTTGGGTGTGAATTTCTCAAGATTACCCACCAAGGTCCTGCAGCTGGTGAGACCCCAATAATTTATTCATAATTGGACCAAGGGTCACAATTGGGGAGATATTTATTATGAGACAAGCTATAAAATGATTAGGGTTTATGGATGCCCTCAGCCTCCTCACCTGCTTGCATTCTATGTACCACCAAGAGTTGCATTTCTAGAGTTTGTCTAGCAACTCATGTTGACAGAAAGGGAACACTTGGCTTCCCAGAGAAAGGGGACTCTCACTCCTCTGTACTTCAGGGTGCATTATATTACAATTGGAAAAGGAGCATTCAGTAAAGTAAATGATTGGTTAGAGAAGTACAGGATGTTTCTAGCACCACATAGGTATGTGGATATAGAAGATTTCATGGTTGCTGCAAGGAAATACTACATGCCCACGATTCCTTTCAATAAACTACATGAGGAGTATCCTGAAGAAGATGTGATCATAAACATCATTATGGATGATGAGGTGGAGAAAAGAATTAGGCAATTGGATCGGTTACACAAAATTGAGAAGGAGTTTAAAGGAAAATGATTGGTATTTGGAGGTTTCTTTCCCACTTTGCCTTACTTCCAAAGACTTGAGCAGATGATGACTCAATTTGACACACTTGTTGAATCCATGAGAGATCAAATTGATGATGCTAATCAAGGCAAAAAGGCCCATTCAGAAACAGAATGTGATGAGGATAGTGATGGTGGCTACCCCATATATAGTCCACCCACTATGGAACAACCAATGGCCGAAGGGCTTGAGGAGGAGAAAGAAAATGTAGATCTTGCTGAATTGCCCAGTTCTAAGGATACTGCTGAGCCTTAAAAGAAGAAGAAAAAGTTGTTAACTGGTGAGCCTTCATAGAGGAGGAAAGAGAGAGTGAGTGCCCTCTACACAGGGACTAGCTTTCATCACCATGAAATTAGGAAAGCAGTCAGAGAGGCTAAAAGACAACATAAGTATGAAACCAAAGATGTAGAGTTGCCTTTTTCTTTAGGCCAGGATGAAAGATTAATTGAGCAAGATGCTTTCATGAAGGATGATAGTTTTGTGAATTTTGAGGAATTTAAAAGTTTCTTGTTATGGCATAAGAAACAACAGGTGGCTTCAAGTGTACAAATAACTGAGGAGGGTCAAGTGCCAGATGAGGCATTACAACAATTGAAAGAATATTACCCTGAGGAGGAAAATCTTACTCCAGATGAGGCCAGGGAATTAGTGAGAAAAAGTAATATGTTGCTTGTGCTAGGGTGGAGTTTGTATACTGACTTCATAATAGATCAAATAAAGAGACAAGAAGATGTTACCCTGTCTTCTGAGACCCAAGTAGGGATCATAATAAGAGGATTTGGGTATAGCCCAAAAAGTCAGGCCTTGGCCATGTGGAGTCTGTATCTAAAAGACAAGAAACCACAAATTTTTAATGTAAAAGAAAAAATGGAGAGAGATAAAATAGTGTGGTCAATCCACAATACAGGGGACCTGGAAACTTCTCAGGTTTTGATCCAATTTGCAAGATTAAATGAGGATAAAACTAAACAGCTTTCAGAGAGATATGGAAACATCTTGGAGGATTACAGTGCCCTAGTGAAGGGTAGGGACTTGCAGATAATAAAAGTCATAGCATTAGAGAAGTAGGTAGAGGAACTGCAATTGCAAATTATAAATACCCCTGTAGTAGCCCCTGCACCTCCTGAACAACTAGTGGCAATAGAGGCACAAAGAATGATAGATGAGGAGGTGGTAGCTGAATTGAAAAAGATCAATGATGAAAAGAATGAGGCAGTATTGCAAGCCCTTTTGAGTGTTTTGCAGCACAGGTTGAACACAATCAAGGATAAATTTGACCTAGTTTATAATGCTTATGGAAAATTGCCAGAATTGCAAAAGGAGGTCAACAGTTATGTGCAGATTTTGAGTGAGTTTCATACAGTGTGGTCTGTCAGGGCACCACTTTTTAAGAGATTGATTTTTGCTCAATCTATGGGGAGTGACATACCGGATATAGTTGTAGGAGTTGGTGAGGAGATTGATAGAATTAAAGCCATTTTACCACTTTTCAAGGGTAAGGAAATTTGATTGAGGCTAAGATAGCCATGCTTAGCTCTTGTACCAACAGATTCATCCCCTCAATTTTAAGCACAAATGGGACAATAAAGAGCCTTGATAATTGGAGATCAAGTGCTGATCTTCTACTACCTAGGAAAGAGGCATTTTTGGGTGAGAATAATAATGTTGATTTAGAGAGCTTCAATAAGGCCTTAGGTGAAGCCATCAAAGCAGAGGTTGACCTCACCAAGATTGACAAAATTAAAGCCATTTTATCACTTTTCAAGGGTAAGGAAAATTTGATTGAGGCTAAGATAGCCATGCTCAGCTCCTGTACCAATAGATTCATCCCCTCAATTTTAAGCACAGATGGGACAATAAAGAGCCTTGATAATTGGAGATTAGGTGCTGATATTCTACTGCCTAGGAAAGAGGCATTTTCGGGTGAGAATAATAATGTTGATTTAGAGAGCTTCAATAAGGCCTTAGGTGAAGCCATCAAAGCAGAGGTTGACCTCACCAAGTTTGTGTCAGATGTTAAGGCAATTATGGATGCCATATGGGAGAGACAAAAGGCCCAACTACAACTTGTCCAAGATTTTAATTGGCCGACAGAGGAACAGGTAACTGCATGGGATGAAAAGACAAAGCCCAAAAAGGCTAGATCTTCCATAGTTGATTTGGATATTTTGGATTAAGATTGAAAAGGACATGTGACACACCTGACACTTGATCCAAGGAATACATGTTTGATAAGCTATCATTCAAGAATGGTGTAGGTTAGCCTGAAATGGTAGTCACCATGTCTCATTAAAATCAAGGAGCTATCATAAATATTTGCTATTGAGGGTGTCAATTTTTGAGGAGCCAAAGATGTACCATGATCCGAAAAGGTCTTGTCCTTTCGCCACCTATGGGTTGGTTGTATATTTTTTTGTATTTTTATGTTTTAATAGGAGTTAGGTTTTCCAACCACTCAAAGCTTGTTGCATTCCCATTAATGAGGGAATTCCAAGGTGGTTGTGAGAGGGCTATAAAGAGTTAAAAGCTCATTTTGTAAAGTGTGGGTAAGAAAAAATGGAGTAGAGATTGAAAAGATATAGAAAATAGAACTGGATTGCTTAGGAGCAGATCACCAAGCTTTGTGTCTGGTCTTCTGAGTAATGGAATTGTGAATGTAAGTGGCAAGTTGATTTTAATACAAATACACTGCAACTTCTGCCATATATTATTGTTGTCTCTTTGCTTATGTATTTTACTCTTGTATGTTTTTTATGTTAGGCATTTGAAATATACCAGTTGTAAAGCAACTTGTTTGACTATTTTATGAGCTTCTTTCAAGAAAAGAATTAAATGTGCTTATATTTCATCTTGGAGAGTAAATATATTTGCATGGATCTTTGATGATAACAATATTTGGTTAACAAAATGGTTTTTAAGGCAACCTATTTGGAGTTTTAGTAGTGTGTAAGGCATACTATTATGTTTTTGTTAGAGTTTACTTGTTGATTTGCATTGTGACTCTGTTGCGCTTAGGATTAGGCACTAGTTTGGTATTTTTTCCTCACAAGTTGTATCTTTCATCGATCTCAGGAAGAAGTTGAAAAATTCACATTATTTATCAATACCTTTTATTTTCATGTTTATTGCACTTGATAAATTGGACTGTGCCCAGGGCATTTATTTCATATTTCCTAATTTTGTGAAGAGAGAATCATATTAGGTTGTCCCTCCTTAAAAGGAAGAAGGATGAGAATCCTTAAAGCACTGATTACTGCTTCATTCATAGTCACACTTTGTCTGGTTAAGGTTTGCATTAAAGTGATTATAGTCATATGAAAAGTGTTCTATAGGTTTATGCATTAAGAAGACTAGAAGCTGGTCAGTGTCCACTCATAAGAATACTGCAAAGATAGTCATCATTAAAAGGTAATACCTACCTGAGTCAGTGGAGCTCAAAATTGAAGGAGGATCTTATCCAATACTCAACAATTAGGTCTTTCTCTTGTGGGAATCAGTCTCAAGGAAAACAAGTTTAAACATCATTTTATGTCCTACAAGAAAAATCCCTAACAAATTGGCGACTCTGCTGGGGAGTCGGTAAATTATTGAATAGTTTAGATCTTTGGTCATAATACTTAAAGCATTTATTTGGTTTTCTTTCTCCAAGCCCCAAAAGGGTTTTTTGGGTGGTGAATCTAATCAAATATCTAATCCAGTGTTTTGAAATTTAGATCATTGTCTTACAATGACTCACAGAAATACTAGATCTTAGAGAAAGGAACATCCAGAAGATAACCTAGAGGGAGAGCTCCCGTCCCCATCAAGACAAGGTCATATGAGAAAAGATGGAAATACAAATGACATGTCTTTTACATGGAAGTAGAAAGGAAATGCAAGAAGAGAAGAGCCTGTCTAGGCAAATCAAGAGGAAAATGCTTCTGAATATGAGGAAGCAATTGATTTGGGCTTAAACCAATATGAAGATTACTACTCACCCTCTGAAAAGGATGGAAGAAGAGCATAGTCCCATAGGAGAGGAATCCCTGGAAACAACAAGAGATCTAGGGGCCAAACTAGGAGCAAACTAGCTTCTGTTCCCTCTTCTACTCATGTTTCTCCTTTACAAGACCATCAAACATCAGGTGACCACCAAGAAGAAATCCCTGCCCAAGAGTCCTCATCAAAAACAACCCTTCCTGATTTTGAGGAAATTTTTGAAGAAGTGTTTGAATTAGAAAGAAGGATCCAAGAGAAAATTCAAATAAGACAAAAGAGAGAAAAGGAAAAAGAGGAAAAAATTAGACATGCTATGATCAGGGAAGAGCAATTGAAGAAGCAGTTACTGGATTTTGAAGCCATAAATCATATTCCAATAACTGAACAAATAGAGGACCGACCTATTGTCTATAAGATCCATGAGACAAGAAATCCTAAGGACAAAGGTAAGCAAAAGGCTGTAGGGATCTCAATAAATGAAACAAATACTGCCAAGAAACCCCTAGATCAAGTAGCAAGATTAGATGTTGACTTGGAAAAGGTCAAAAGGGAACAAGAAATATTGGCCAAAGAATTAGAAAAGGTAGAATTGGAAGCCACTGCAGCTGAAATAAAAAGAAAGATTGATTTCCTTAAGCAGTCTTCTGGACCCACCAATACCCTTTCCACTTCTCAAGAACAAGGTGTAAATGTGTTGAACACTGCTAGAACTTTAGGTATGCCCAAAAATTCTAATATCTCAAATGTTCAAGCATCCACATCTTTGGGTGCAGGTCCATCTCAAATAGGATTTGTACATGAGAGACATAAGCAATTGGTTTTTAATGGGATCCCTAGTTACCCAAATCCTATCCCTGATGAAATTAGAAAAAAGCTTCCAAAATTCACTGGAAGTAATGCAGTTACTTGTGAAGAACATTTGAAAAGTTTCACTGATGTGATAGATGATTACAACATTGAGCCTGATGATGTGATCATGAAGCTTTTTGTTCAGTCTTTGACTGGGGATGCTAGAGATTGGTTTAGAAATTTGCCTCATGCTAGCATATGCTCTTGGGAACAGTTCAAACATTTTTTCAAAGAACAGTATGGTGATAAAACCAATGAAGGTTTCATGCTTAATGAGTTCAACAATATCAAGAAAAATCCAAGTGAGGGAGTTGTTGAGTTCAATGTTAGATTTCAAAAGGTGATGCATAAATTGTTACAAGTAATCAGACTAGATGATAAGATTTGTTTGGTTACTTATCTGAATGCTTTTGATTCCAAAATGGGATATCTTTTAAGAGATAAGAACCCTAGAAATCTTGTAGAAGCTTACAAACTAGCCATTAATATAGAGAGCAATAGAAGAATATCAGGGAAGTTGGGAAGAAGAGAGGATTATAGGCCTTCAGTCTCAAACAGAAAAGAGCCTGGGAAAACTAATACAAAACCAAAAGATGATGATAGTTTGAAGAAAATATTGAAAGTAATAAAAGATTTGAAGCCTAATGAGGAAAGAAATAATATAATATAGGGAAATGATAGGCCATCCTTCAACAACTTCAACAATAAATTACCAAGAATGTAGAACTATCCCTATAACACCCAATGGAAAGATGGGAAGCCAGTGCCTCCTGAAAGAAAAGATAGGCCAACTGATAAGACTCTGAATCCCCTACATAGGAATATAGTAAATATGAATGATGATGTACCATGGTGTATTGTTTTTCAGTTGCCTCATGATCCTTACTACTATGCAATAGCTCAAAGTGTTTCTGCGAATGATGAGCAGGACAATAACCATGAGGAATCCTATGATGATCAAGGTTGTGGTATGACTTCATCATACATATGTGATGAAATAGATTCTAGTGAAGAAGATTAAAATCAAGATGCTGGCAATGCCCAAGTTAAAATTGAGACTTATCATCAGCAGGTAGTGTCTGATGAAGAGGACAGTCACTTGGATGGAGTCCAGTGCAAAACCTTAAAAGATGATGAAACGGTAGTGTTGCAGAGGCCTTTTGATGAAGAGATTGCACAAATCATAGCAGATATGGTCACCCAAGCTAGAAGTAACTACAATTTGAGAAATAGGGTGGTAGGTGATTCAAGTAAAAAATCAGCTGGCATATTTATCAAAAGAACAGGTCAAGATGTAAAATAGACTCAAGACAAAAATAAGGTTGCTGATGTTGTTGGCAAGACTAGGATCAAGAAGAATGTAACATTTTCTCCCCCTAATGTAACTTATAAGGTAAAGCAAAAACCTCTTCAGGAGAGTATTGCTTCTGCCCAAAAGGAGGTTAAAATCATGAACAAGGATTAGCAAGGCCTTATGGAGCATGAAAATAGTAAGGAAGTAACTATCATTAAGCAGGATGTAGTTGATCCCAAGTATGTCCCAGTTGACATGGGAAAATTGTTGTCACAAATTACTGTTAAAGTCCCCTTATTGGAAATGATGAGAATAGAAGAGCATAAAGAAAAGGCCTTGAGTTGGGTACAAGGAGTTCTTCCTTCTGATACCCAAAATTCCACCAAGGATGGTAAAGTGATTGCTGCAGCAGATGATTCAACTAAAAATCAATGTGGAGATATCATCTCTAAGATCCCTCAAATGTATTTGGATACTAATGTTATAAATATTGCAATAGGGACTGTTGATCCTTTCTTTTTGTCCCTAATAGTGAATGGAAAGTTGTTAAAAAATTGTATGATTGATTGAGGAGCCTCTAATACTGTTATGCCTATAGAAATAATTAAATCCTTGGGTTTGAAAGTAGATACACCTCATGGAAGATGTCAGGATATGGATTCAAGAGAGGTCCCTATTATTGGTACTATAAGGGCTTTCCCTTATAGGTTAGAAACTTTTCCTGATAAGTTGTTGACAATGAGTGTCCTAGTGGTTGATATCCCACCTCACTATGGGATGTTACTGTCTAGAAAGTGGAGTGCTTCAATGGGAGGCAGTATCTAGTGTGATTTGTCCTTTGCAACTTTCAGTATTGATGGTGAGAATGTGAAAGTATCCAGAGAAAGAAAAACCCCACACATGATAGAGTTGAATAATATGGATGAGTTGAATTTTTATGTGGATGTTGACATGGAAAACTTTAGAGTGGAAAAAGCCATTTCACAAAGGCAGGAATTAGATATATTGACCCAGGAACTGAGGGAACAACAAGATGGATTGTGGAAAATGTATTTTGATGGAGCATGCTCAAAGGAAGGCTCAGGAGCTGGAGTTCTATTCATATCTCCATCAGGTACCACCTTTAAGTATTCACTTTCATTGACTTTCCAATGCACAAATAATACTGTTGAATATGAAGCACTGTCATTGGGATTGAATATTGCCATCAAACATGGGATTAAATGTTTAAAGGTTTTTGGTGATTCTGAGCTTGTGGTGGCACAAGTTCGATCTAAATATGCTGTTAAAAATGATAGATTGAAATTGTATAAGCATGTAGTCTAGGACCAGATTGAAATGTTTGATGCTTTTAATATATGTTGGGTAGAAAGATCCAAGAACATAATGGCTGATTTTTTGGCAAATGTTGCTTTGAAAGGAGATGATTCAACTTTGAATGGAGTTTCAATAGTTGAAATAAAAAGTAGGCTAGTTGTATTAGACAACATTTACAATTGGAAAGTTTTTGAGGATGATCATGAAATTTTGAAATTTATTCAATGCCTTGACATATATGAAGATTAGCTTATAGACCACAATGCATTGGTTGAGGAAGTTGATGGTAAGGACATGGTTACGGGAAATGAGGTAATCCAATTGAATTCAAATAGTATGCCTAAGGGCCTAACTGAGTTAAAAGAAATATATAATAGCCAAAATGATCATATGTCAAAAATAAGTAATGCTAAGGCAGAAGATTTGGAAGAAATAAATTTGGTATCACATAGTGCACCTCAAATGGTTTATATCAGAAAGGGATTGGATCCTCAACTGAGATATAGTTTGATAAAATTGTTAAGAAGGTATAAGCATGTTTTTTCATGGTCATATGATGACCTAAAATCTTATAGAGAGGATTTGTTCCAACATGAAATCCCATTGAAAGATGAGGTCAAACCTTTTAGGCAAAAATAGAGGCCCATCAACCCATTGTTAGCTCCTAAAATGTAGTAGGAACTAGTCAAGTTGAGTGATGCAGGAATAATCCAACCTATACGACATTCAACTTGGGTGTCTAACTCAGTCTCAGTCAGAAAGAAGAATGGGGATATCAGGTTGTGTGTAGATTTTAGAAATTTGAATGTTGCATCATTGAAAGACAACTATTCATTACCCAACATGGAGGCAATGTTGCATAAAATCACTGGATGTGAATTATTGTCTATGATGGATGGTTTTTTTGGATATGACCAGGTGTTAGTAAAAGAATCAGAGCAGTTCAAAACAACATTCACTACACCTTGGGGAACCTATGTTTATGTCAGAATGCCATTTGGTCTCAGAAATGCTGGAGCAACTTTTCAAAGAGCCATGGATGTTGCTTTTAAGGACTATATTGACTTATTCATGGTTGTCTACCAGGATGACCTAATTGCCTACTCAAAATTGGCTGTTGACCATTGCTCACACCTAGAAAAGATTTTTGTTAAAGCTCTGGAGTATGGTGTGTCTCTAAATCCAAAGAAGTGCAATTTTGCAGTCAAGGAAGGGAAGTTGCTGGGACACATTGTGTCAAAGGAAGGAATAAGAATTGACCTAGAGAGAGTTGAGGCTATCAAGAGAGTTATGGCACCAAAAACTATCAAGGGAGTGCAATCCTTTTTAGGAAAGATCAACTTTGTTAGAAGATTCATTGCCAATTTTGCTAAAATTGTTAAGCCCATAGTGAAATTGCTCAAGAAAAATGTGAAGTTTCAATGGACTGCTGAAGCTCAAGGTGCATTTGATAAAATTAAAGAAGTAGTTCAACAGGCACCTGTGCTTAGATCCCCTGATTATACTAAGCCATTTTCACTTTTTTCCTTTGCATCATTTCACACAATTGCTGCTGTACTAATACAGAAGGATAATGAGGGCTTTGACCATCCAATTGCATTCTTTAGCAAGTCTTTGCAAGTTGCAGAGTTAAATTATGAGATGATGGAAAAGTAGGCATATGCCCTAGTAAAAGTAGTGAAATCTTTCAGACCTTATCTAGTTTGTGCTAAGGTCATTGCATATGTCCCTCATGCTGCAGTCAAGGATGTCCTCACTTAGTCTGAAGTTACTGGTAAGAGATGTAAATGGATTTATAGGATCCAAGAGTTCAATTTAGAAATCCATATTACCAAGCTTGTGAGAGGACAAGGCCTAGCAAAATTGATGACTGAAGAGAATATGGATTTAGTTCAGGTTAACAATGAGGGAATCCCTGATAAGACAATAACAAGTATTGAGTTGCAACCATAATATGCTGATATTGCATACTTCCTCAAAATTGCCAAATGTCCAGGACATATGAAAGACAACCAGAAGAGGTCCCTAAAATTGCAAGCTCAGAAATATGCATTGATACAAGGAGACTTGTATTGGAAGAATAGAGATGGAATTTTTCTCTTTTGCCTTGATAGATATCAAGCAGAGAAAGTTTTGAGTGAGATGCACGCTGGTGTTTGTGGAGGCCATTATTCAGCAAAGACAACCGCCCATAAGATCTTGAGGGCTAGTTATTTTTGGCCTACACTATTTAAAGACTCATTTTAGTTTGTGAAGAAGTGTGGAGCCTATAAAAAATTTGCTTCCAAATTAAAATATTCAGGAGCACTGTTGTTGAACCCAATAACTGCTAAAGCACCATTTGCTATGTGGGGATTGGATTTCATAGGGGAATTTTCTGAGAAATCTAGTGGAGGACAAAGTTGGCTTCTTGTTGCAACTGATTATTTCACAAAATGGATAGAGGCCATTCCCACAAAGAATGCAACTAGTAAAGTGGTGATTGATTTCTTGCTTCACAATATTTTGACCAGATTTGGTGTTCCCATAACACTAATCACAGATAATGAAATGTGTTTTAGATCAGATGAATTCAAGGAATTTTGTAAGGACAATGGAATCATGACATCTTATTCATCTTCTTATCATCCTCAAGAAAATGGACAAGCTGAGTCTAGCAACAAAAGTATCCTGACAATCTTGAAGAAAATACTTGAGAAAAATAAAAGAGCCTGACATTCAAAGTTGAAATTAGCCTTATGGGCAGATAGGATCATAGTAAAGAGAGCCACTAGGAAGTCCCCTTTTGAGCTTGTATATGGCTTATAGTCAAGATTGCTTGTAAATAATTTGTTTCCTATTTATAAGTTTATTCAGGATGAAGAATTGGATGAATTAGAACCAATGCAAGACAAGATCATGCAATTGACTGAGCTAGATGAAATGAGAAGAGAAAGTCAAAAGAGTAACATTAGATTGCAACAGAAAGTGAAGTACCTATTTGACAAGAGGGCTACTACCAGAAAGTTCAAAGCAAATGATCTGGTACTTCAATGGAATGTTAGAGCAGAAGACAAAGGGAAGCATAAAAAGTTTGAATCCTTATGGCTTGGTCCCTTCATGATTCATGAAAGTTTTGGAAGAGACTCTTACATGTTGAAGAGTATGGATGATGAAGTTTTTGAGTTGCCAGTGCATGGGAAATTCTTAAAGCCTTTCTTCAACTGATTCTTTTTGCATGCATATGTAAATATCTTGTAAATATTGTATAGGTGTGTTTCTTTTAGTCTATGTGCTTCCTTTCTAGTTTTAGGTCGGTGCATTTTTTTGGTCTGCATCCTAGAGATCCATGGTTCTTGTTCAAACTAGCATTTTAACATCCTTAGATAGAGCCATTGTTGGTTAGAAATCTCATTTTTTATCTTTTTCCCTAAATTTATGGATGATCTTGAAAAAATTGCAGTTTTTAGGGTTTGCTAGGTCTGATTGCCTTTGAAAAGTCATAAAACCCTAGTTTAGGTCGTCAGCGTTCTAATTCTCTATTACTTTATCAGATGACTTAAGTCTCAAATTTGCATGTGCGCTTCTATTTTCCTCTTAGTCGCTGAGTCTCCTTAAGGTTTAGGAATATTCCCGATTGTCTAGCGAATGCCTGAAAGCCTTTGTCGCCTGATCTCGTGGGCTTTTCAAAATATTCCTTATTATCTAACGACTTAGCATTTCACCTTTAGTCTCTAGATCTCGCAATGATAGTCTGGAGATCTAGCGACTGCCATATTTGATTTGTCACTAAGAGACTATAGTCGTGTAATCTCTGAATTGGTTTTTCCTATGGTCGGGAGATCTCTCAATGATTTATTTAAGTGGCCTTTTGTCCAACGATCATGAGTTTTCTCTTTGGTCGCTGAAATCTTGAGATGGAACAATAGTTTTTCTTGGCGGTTGTCCCTGGATCTCGTAATAATATGACAGTTTATCTTTCCGTTCAGTGATTGAGAGTTCTATTGGTCACGTGATCTCCCGATGTTGATGGCTATCTCTCTAGAGGTTAGTTATTCTGCGACGCAGTTGTCGCTAGATCTCTAAATGTGGCAGTTAGGTGACAAAGGATTGTTGGATTTAATGAGAACCATTGATGATTTTTGATCGTGTGGATGGTGCTTGATCTCCAGTCTTAATCCAGAGTGAAGAAATGTTCTCATGACTTGGAGAATGCCTAAGTCCTGTGTTCTTGGGATTAAACCCCAGTTAAGTGAAAGATTGTGAGATTTAGCAAGAAGTCTTTGTCACCAAGTCTCCAGATTTGCCCGAGGTCAAGCGAGGGTTAATGAAGTGTTTTGGCCCTGCGGTTATGATTATATTCAGTGATGTAGTGATTGTGACGTCGTGCAATCTCAAGTTCCTGATAGTTAAGTGGTAAGCTTTCAACGATTTAGCGACATGGTTTTCTCGGGGTCACGGGATTAGGCGGTTAGTTATGAAATCTTCTCACGACTTAATCTAGACCGCTGGATGAATTGAAGGATGAGATCAATGGTGGTCGCGTGATCTCAAGAGAGAAGTCAAATAGTTAAAGTTTTATGAGATTATGAGACTTCAAGTTTGTTGCCAAATCTCCAGGTCAGGTGATCGCTGAAGGTTTTCAAAGACAAATATTTTGCCGCGACTATAGTTTTTGACTATGGTTGCCAGTTCTCAGAATAGAATAAATTAATGTATCACTTTCTTCAGTCACTAGATCTCCAAATGGCCGGGTTGCCTGATCTCAGAATGAAGTTTGAAAAGTCAAAAGTATTCCACGACTACGAGATTTCCTCTTAGTCGCTAGATCTTGAAATACCTTTCTAAAGTGCTAAATTTGTAAAATGACTATGTGCCTTTTTCTTCAGTCCCCAGATCGCAGAATGTTCAAATTTACAATTTCTCAGCTATGGTTAGTAAATTGAAACCCTGTGCCTACCGAAGTAATGGTAGAAGTGACCTTTTGTTGGCTGGAGATGTCAGACATGGTGGTGCATTCAATGCTATAGGTTAAAACAACTAAGAGGTGGCTCATTTGAGAGTTACGAAGCTTATTGGAGAAGTACAGAGCGCTAGATTTTTTGGGCTTTTCGGACTTGCAGTGCGATCAAGAATTTGTAGAAGAATTTCCAGAGCTACAGTCAGGATGAGTCAGATGATAGAAAGCGTAGCTTTTACCAGCCAGGGGTCGAAGGAGAAAGTAAAGGAAAGTTTTTCAGATGAATTTCCCACTCTCTTTCCTGGTTCTTCTCAAAACAAGAAGGTCAGTGATGATATTTTTGTCGATGACCTAGCTTACTGTAGGGATGCTAAAACTCCAGAGATCATAGGCATGTGCTTGTTTACATATTTCTACAAGAACCGTGATAGTGTTATACCAGTTTCAAACCCTTGGACTTCAGGGTTGGCCAAGTTGATTGTCCTAGAGGTTTTTCTAGATGTGGACTTGCTCCTCATGCTATCTCAGAGATATGATCCTCTCTCAAAGACCATTAGAAAAGAGGATGGTTCACCCTTGATAATCTTCGACCGAAATTCTTTCATGAATGCTTTCGGGATTCAGTTTCCAGTGGCCATGGAAATCAACTTACAAGCTTTAGCAAATAGATATGTTAGAGAGGCTGCTTTGGTCTCCAGGGGGATTAAGAATCACATGCCGAAGGAGAATAAAAAATATATTGCACCTATGGCCAGATCGATTCCGTATGCCTACAAAGACTTGAAGTTTTACATGAAATATATTGCATATGGGATATGCTAGGTTTTGGGAATTGATGCGGGTCCTGAGAGGATTACATCTAATATTTTGATGCTGGTGATGGATTCATAGAACCGTATGGTGAGAAAAGGGTACGACTTTATTGGTTATATCATAAACAAGATGCATGAGGGTTTGCTGTCCTTGAAGAATTTCACCTCTGGTTCTCAACCTAGGTTCATGCATTACTCCCTGCTAATGCATCTAATTGTGTATCACAATTATGGCTTAATAAATTTGAGTGATCTCAAGCCACAAATGATGTGGAATGGACAACCTAACCCAGTTCAGTTTTGGTTAGGAGTCTGGAGCACTTCATGCCCTAGGATAGATTTTAGTGCTTTTGAGAACTAGATTGTGTTCCCCATTCTCCAAAGTTTCGGTGTGAATTGCTCAAGATTACCCACCTGCAGCTGGTGAGACCCCAACAATTTATTCATAATTGGACCAAGGGTCACAATCGGGGAGATATTTACTATGAGACAAACTATACAATGATTAGGGTTTATGGATGCCCTCAGCCTCCTCACCTACTCCCATTCTATGTACCACCAAGCATTGCATTTCTAGAGTTTGTCTGGCAACTCATGTTGACAAAAAGGGAACACTTGGCTTCCCACAAAAAGGGGACTCTTACTCCTTGACACTTCAGGGTGCATTATATTACAATTGGAAAAGGAGCATTCAGTAAAGTAAATGATTGGTTAGAGAAGTACATGATGTTTGCAGCACCACATAGGTATGTGGATACATAAGGTTTCATGGCTGCTGCAAGGAAATACTACATGCCCACCATTCCTTTCAATAAACTACATGAGGAGTATCCTGAAGAAGATGTGATCATAAACATCATTGTGGATGATGAGGTGGAGAAAAGAATTAGGCAATTGGATCGGTTACATAGAATTGAGAAGGAGTTGAAAGGAAAAGGATTAGTATTTGGAGGTTTCCTTCCCACTTTGCCTTACTTCCAAAGACTTGAGCAAATGATGGCTCAATTTGACACACTTGTTGAATCTATGAGAGATCAAATTGATGATGCTAATCAGGGAAAAAAGGCCCATTTAGAATCAGAATTTAATGAGGATAGTGATGGTGGCTACCCCATATATAGTCGACTCACTATGGAACAACCAATGGCCGAAGGGCCTAAGGAGGAGAGAGAAAATGTAGATCTTGCTGAATTGCCCAGTTCTAAGGATACTGCTGAGCCTCAAAAGAAGAAGAAAAAGTTGTTAACTGGTGAGCCTTCACAGAGGAGGAGGAAAGACAGAGTGAGTACCCTCGACACAGGGACTAGCTTTCATCACCATGAAATTAGGAAAGCAGTTAGAGAGGCTAAAAGGCAACAAAAGTATGAAACAGAAGATGTACAGTTGCCTCTGGTTTTAGGCCAAGATGAAAGATTAATTGAGCAAGATGCTTTCATGAAGGATGATAGTTTTGTGAATTTTGAGGAATTCAAAAGTTTCTTGTTATGGCATAAGCAACAACAGGTGGCTTCAAGTGTACAAATAACTGAGGAGGGTCAAGTGCCAGATGAGGAATTACAACAATTGAAAGAATATGACCTTTAGGAGGAAAATCTTACTCCAGATGAGGCCAAGGAATTAGTGAGAAAAAGTAATATGTTGCTTGTGCCAGGGTGGAGTTTGTATACTGACTTCATAATAGATCAAATAAAGAGACAAGAAGATGTTACCCTGTCTTCTGAGACCCAAGTAGGGATCATAATAAGAGGATTTGGGTATAGCCCAAAAAGTCAGGCCTTGGCCATGTGGAGTCTGTATCTAAAAGACAAGAAACCACAAATTTTTAATGTAAAAGAACAAATGGAGGGAGATAAAATAGTGTGGTCAATCCACAATACAGGGGACCTAGAAATTTCTCAGGTTTTGACCCAATTTGCAAGATTAAATGAGGATAAAACTAAACAGCTGTCAGAGAGATATGGAAACATCTTGGAGGATTACAGTGCCCTAGTGAAGGGTAGGGACTTGCAGATAATAAAAGTCATAGCATTAGAGAAGTAGGTAGAGGAACTGTAATTGCAAATTATAAATACCCCTGTAGTAGCCCCTACAGCTCCTGAACAACTAGTGACAATAGAGGCACAAAGAATGACAGATGAGGAGGTGGTAGCTGAATTGAAAAAGATCAATGATGAAAAGAATGAGGTAGTATTGCAAGCCCTTTTGAGTGTTTTGTTGCACAGGTTGAACACAATCAAGGATAAATTTGACCTAGTTTATAATGCTTATGGCTAATTTCCAGAATTGCAAAAGGAGGTCAACAGTTATGTGCAAATTTTGAGTGAGTTTCATACAGTGTGGTCTGTCAGGGCACCACTTTTTGAGAGATTGATTTTTGCTCAATCTATGGGGAGTGACATACCGGATATAGTTGTAGGAGTTGGTGAGGAGATTGATAGAATTAAAGCCATTTTACCACTTTTCAAGGGTAAGGCAAATTTTATTAAGGCTAAGATAGCCATGCTTAGCTCCTGTACGAACAGATTCATCCCCTCAATTTTAAGCACAAATGGGACAATAAAGAGCCTTGATAATTGGAGATCGGGTGCTGATCTTCTACTACCTAGGAAAGAGGCATTTTTGGGTGAGAATAATAATGTTGATTTAGAGAGCTTCAATAAGGCCTTAGGTGAAGCCATCAAAGCAGAGGTTGACCTCACCAAGATTGACAAAATTAAAGCCATTTTATCACTTTTCAAGGGTAAGGCCAATTTGATTGAGGTTAAGATAGCCATGCTTAGCTCCTGTACCAATAGATTCATCCCCTCAATTTTAAGCACAGATGGGACAATAAAGAGCCTTGATAATTGGAGATCAGGTGCTGATCTTCTACTGCCTAGGAAAGAGGCATTTTCGGGTGAGAATAATAATGTTGATTTAGAGAGCTTCAATAAGGCCTTAGGTGAAGCAATCAAAGTAGAGGTTGACCTCACCAAGTTTGTGTCAGATGTTAAGGAAATTACGGATGCCAGATGGGAGAGACAAGAGGCCCAACTACAACTTGTCCAAGGTTTTAATTGGCTGACAGAGGAATAGGTAACTGCATGGGATGAAAAGACAAAGCCCAAAAGGCTAGATCTAGCGTAGTTGATTTGGATATTTTGGATGAAGATTGAAAAGGACATCTGACACACTTGACACTTGATCCAAGGTATACAAGTTTGATAAGCTATCATTCAAGAATGGTGTAGGTTATCCTGAAATGGCAGTCACCATGTCTCATTGAAATCAAGGAGCTGTCATAAATATTTGCGGTTGAGGGTGTCAGTTTTTGAGCAGCCAAAGATGTACCATGATCTGAAAAGGTCTTGTCCTTTCACCACCTACGGGTTGGTTGTATATTTTGTTGTATTTTTATGTTTTAATAGGAGTTAGGTTTTCCAACCACCCGAAGCTTGTTGCATTCCCATTAATGAGGGAATTCCAAGGTGGTTGTGAGAGGGCTATAAAGAGTTAAAAGCTCATTTTGTAAAGTGTGGGTAAGAAAAAATGAAGTAGAGATTGAAAAGATATAGAAAATAGAACTGGATTGCTTAGGAGCAGATCACCAAGCTTTGTGTCTGGTCTTCTGAGTAATGGAATTGTGAATGTAAGTGACAAGTTGATTTTAATATAAATACACTGCAACTTTTGCCATATATTGTTGTTGTCTCTTTGCTTATGTATTGTACTCTTGTATGTTTTTTATGTTAGGCATTTGAAATATACCAGTTGTAAAGCAACCTTCTTGACTGTTTTATGAGCTTCTTTCAAGGAAAGAATTAAATGTGCTTATATTTCATCTTGGAGAGTAAATATATTTGCATGGATCTTTGATGATAAAAATATTTGGTTAACAGAATGGTTTGTAAGGCAACCTATTTGGAGTTGTAGTAGTGTGTAAGGCATACTGATGTGTTTCTATTAGTGTTTACTTGTTGATTTGCATTGTGACTCCGTTGCCCTTAGGATTAGGAACTGGTTTGGTATTTGTTCCTCACAAGTTGTATCTTTCATCGATCTCAGGGAAGAAGTTTAAAAATTTACATTGTTTATCAATACCTTTTATTTTCATGTTTATTGCACTTGATAAATTGGACTGTGCCCAGGGCATTTAGTTCATATTTCCTGATTCTGTAAAGAGAGAATCATATTTGGTTGTCCCTCCTTAAAAGGAAGAAGGATGAGAATCCTTAAAGCATTGATTATTGCTTCATTCACAATCACACTTTGTCTAGTTAAAGTTTTCATTAACATGATTATAGTCATATGCAAAGTGTTCTATAGGTTTATGCATTAAGAAGACTAGAAGCTGGTCAGTGTCCACTGATAAGAAAACTACAAAGATAGTCATCATTAAAAGGTAATACCTACCTGAGTCGGTGGAGCTAAAAAATGAAGGAGGATCTTATCCAATCCTAAGCAATTAGGTCTTTCTCTTGTGGGAATCAGTCTCAAGGAAAACAAGTTGAAACATCATTTTATGTCCTACAAGAAAAATCCCTAACAAAATCAAAAATCAAAATGAACCTATTCCCTTACATGGATAAATTTAATTAATTAATTGAATGTAATTAATCCTAATATCTTTCAACAAAGTTGAGCAACCAATAATTGTTAGGAATAAGGTGTCTCAACCTTGGATAATTCCTATTCTTATTATTTGTTTTGTAAAATGTATTTCTTGCAAATAATGTTGATGTGTTAGTATCTTGAATTGTGTGTAAGGAGATCATGGCTAAAATGGTTATGATGGATGCCTATGACACGTAAGAGCTATGTTAGGAAGATTCAATGACAGGTGAAGACATGTGGCAACTGATAAATTTGAGTACTATACACTCTTCCCCAATCGTTATCTTTGGGAGTAGCCCTAAAAAGTGAAGTGCATGATATAAGCATTTTTCAGGGTTGTGAAGAGATGTGATGTGAGTGTATTGTTGGAACGTTTTATGTTGCCATGATTTGTCTTCAAAGTTTTGAAATCTTCTGAAAGAACTTGCATTGCAAGTGTATTGTAAGCTGCAATCGTTTTGATCAATACATTGTGCAGGTTTTGGAGCGCTGGAGTTTCTACCGAAAGGTTTCCCTAGGGTATATCATTGTGTTATTCTCTATTTTTCTATATGCGTGGTATGTGGTTGCAATATCTTTGTTAAAGTAGTTAACAAATCTGAAATTGTAAGGATTTAAAAGAATTTGCACAATACTTTCCTATAGAGATTACCATTGGAAGTTGTTTCTGCACCTGAGTTTCCTTACAATAATAATTAAGGACAAAAAGACATAAATCACTGAAAAAGAAAAGAATCTTGATCACTCATTCCAAAGTTTCAATATCAACCACTCAATTTTGTCCTTTTGTCCAAAGCTTTGAGACAAACCTTTAAATTGTCCCCCTTGTTAGCTATTTTTCTTGCATTGGTAAATAACTAGATCATAAACCTGATCTCTCCCTTTTGATGCTCTTTTCCTGGCAAGAGAAATGCTAATTACCAAGGATAAATTCCTTCTTCACTTCGGGCTCCACAGACCCAGGTAGATACACCTAAAACAAATTATATTCTTCATACACATAAGTCACTAGCTAAAACCCTTTATGCAGATGTGATCGTGGATAGTTCTCAGACTTATAAAACATGGGAGTTCAACTCAACCAGTCTTATATAGGATCCCACTTGTATGATCAGCTAAGAACTAGGAAAATGGCCAACGTGACAACAAGGATAAACTCCTTCTTCTCTTCGAGCTTTGAGCTCAGGCAGGCTAACCCAGTGATTCACTCTTTAAGGAATCAACAAATGAATTGTATTTCTTGAATACAATCAAACATGAACATTCATAACAACAAGAAAGTAAAGTTGAATAGATTTTAAAGATTTGGATGCAAGTCTGGTGTAAAACTAGTGCCTTATCCTAGGGTGCCGAGTCTAATTGAGAAAACATCCACAAAACTTCATCAATTCAAAAACACCTGAAATCAATACCCTGCCTTATTGACTACCATTTTCTCTACAAACACATGATCATCAAATCTATACATTATTTAAATTCTCAGAGATTATCCAGCCAAATTTACTCCTTCTTTAAAGGAAACTTATGGACAAAATCACAGTCTACCTTGTAAACGACAAATTGGACATTGTCTTACAAATCCAATTCATAAGAACTTCCAAAACACACAGAGACATCAAAATACTTGCAATGAGATTCCAGCTATATTTCATTGATAAAACCTGTTTCAGTACACTCAAATTGACACTACATCAAGACTAAAACATCAATTTCAGAACCAAGCTTGCATTAATGGAACTTGCATTGGATTTCTCCCTGGGAGAACCAAAATTCAGAACCTCGTACCATGAAAGAATTGCAGAATAAGAAGGAGAAGGGGAACATTCTAGAAGGAATCAAGAGAGGACACTTGTCGGATTCTTCATCTGATGAATCATCCCTCTGAACTGAATGAACAATCTGCTCTTTTCTCCTGAGAACACCTATCTTCATCTTCTCAAACTCAATGAGTCACTGGATTCAAAAACTCAGATATTTCCAAAATATCTCCTCGGCCCCTATTTCATTCAACTGAAAATATCTGGAAACCAACAAGACCTGCATCAAATCTAATCTTAGAAAAGGATTCCTCGTTCTCTCACCTTTTCGACGATATATAACACTTCATATTTCAACAAAAAATGAACTCGTGGAAAACTTTTCTCTGAATAGGCTTAGTCATTTGAATTTGTGCAATTTTTCCAAATGTTTCAACTATATCAATATTTTAAATCTTTCAAGTTTGCAACTTTTAATATTTGAATTTTTTATATAGTTGAAACTATATTGAAACATGTTTATAATTTTGATTTTCAACTGCACAGGAATTCTAATTAAAATATTATTTATTTTCCCCTACCGGGACCCACCTGACACGTGGCAAGCCTGGATTGGCTCATGTCTCTGACTAGGCATCCACCTACAACCTCCTCGCCACCTCATCAGGCTGCCACATGTCAGCCTGTCGCATGTTCGCAAGGGCTGAAGTTGTCCCTTGCGATCATGCGACCACTTGATACGTGTCCATTCTCCTACAAAATTTACTTCTGTCTGGGTGCGGGCATAGAAATCGAGGCATGTCATGGGTAGTCACGCGGGCATAGCTTCCACCGTTTCAAGTTACCTTCATACTGTGTGAATTTGGTTATATCCATCAAACTCTCCCCATTCTGGATGAATGTGGGATATATATTTTACAAGTTTTAAAGTACTTCTCGACGCTTTGCCAAAAATTATGGGCCCACCACACTCGTCTAGCCAAGGGGCTTGCTGATAAGCCTCTGTGGCTTTCTTTACCTCCTAACTAAATGCTAATGTATAAAAACATTATAAACTCCCAATAGCTGTTGCATGTGGGATAATAGAATTAACATTATTTCAACATTTTTCAACCATCTGCGAGAATTAGAACCTAGAGTGTGAGTTTTCTCTTTATTCACTGCGTGAGACTCCCCTTTTCACTTGTGTATAATCGTTACACCTACAAATTACATTTGCAGGTTTTGTTTTGTCTCCACATGCCTATCCTCGCGCAAGACCTGCGTATCTGCATGGGTGTTTTCCCATACATTATCATCATTTCTATGGCGTGAGGCTTCATTTTCCATGTGATGTTATCCTTCCTTCAATGCGTATGGCCTCTTCTTACTTGCGCTTTGTCTTCTTTTTCAAAAATGCAGTGTCTCTGTTTATACATTTCGCCTTGTCTTCCTCTCACGCTGGATACCTTTCAAATGCGCTGAGTATCCTTTTTAATGCTGCACTACATTGGCTTCCTTTCTTCATGCGTATGCTGGTTCCTTAGTGTGCTGGGCATTCCTTTGTTCAAATGCATTGATCCCCTTATACAAAGACCTTGTTGCACAATTTCCATTCGCTCATCAGAGCATGAAGTTGGTACACGATCTTCATGCGGAAAAAAGTCTTTATGATCAAGTGTGCACGAACTTATTAATAGATCACTAGATGAAATGAGATCTTTCAATTTCGTTGCCAAATTGATAGCTGTCAACGCATCCTTGTATTGCAGATCTAACAGTGACTTGAAATCTTCATGAGAATCAAGCATCTTAAGCCATGTTTGTTGAACTGGATTTTCAGTTTCCAACTTTTCTATCATGGAGCCTCTCAATGTTATTTGATTCTACATGTTTAACTCAGTTTTTCAAACTTCCAGTCCCTATACAGTTGCCTAAATCCAGCTTCTTATCATATGCATTTTCTTTAGATTTCAGATGACCTACATCAGAACATGCACCACCTGTGTGTGAAGGTGAGAAATCATTATTTCCCACCATATCTATAGATTTTTCGCAATGATGTATTGATATCTCCACAAGTTCTACACTTTTTATAATGTTATCTTTTGTATTTGATAGCATCTTCTCAATTTTGTTTGGGCACTCCGACTTTTGAAGCTCTGACAAGATCCCAAGAGGACTGTAGATATTTGAGAAAAGATTCTCCACACACTCAAGAGACTTTCCACAGTCAATTGATTTGACATGACATTCATTATCATTATTTGCAACAGTCTCAGGAACCACTGAAGATTCTGGCAGACAGGAATTATCCATTAGTGAGCTAGATTCAACATAGTTTACATCTTGTATTTTCTTTAACCTTTTGAAAACAGTAGAAGAAGGTTCTATTTCTTAACTTATGCCTCTACAATTTGGCAAGCTTTCAGAATTAGAGCCCAAAATTGTCATATCATTGGGCTCAGTCATCAATTCAATTGGAACCTCTTTGCATGTGTCTGGAAGCTGAGTTTTAGATATAGCTGTGGTAGTTTCATGATAGTCATTATCTTCTGAGTCAAAAGTCACTATTGCACGTCTATGCCTCAGAGATCAAACTGATGACTGAGTCACCTTTTATATTAGATCTATCTCATTCTCAAAATCTCTGAATATCTGCATGCTTTCATCATCATAAGAAAGCCTTCTCAACATGGCAGCTTTTTTCTTAGCTTCATTCATTTTCTTTTGCATTTTTTTAAACTGAGTAGCAAGGGCATCTTTAGTAGCACGTTCTTCAACAAACTTTATTTCATTTAACCATGCTTGTTTTCTCACCTCATCCAATGCTTTTGAGATATCAAAGTTTATTCTCTCTGATAACTTGCAAGGAAAACCCCATGGCATCATCTTTACCTTGAGTTTTATTGTGTTAATAGAACACAATAAGATCATTAAATGCCCCTCATGACCTCCTTAATCACACATTTTGTAGTTCTTTTTTCTTCTGTGTGGGCATTAACACAAATGCCATTCATAAAAAGCTCTAGTTCATCAAATGTCTTGTCAAAATTCCTGACAGCATCTTTATGAAACAGGTCGGGTCCAGAGTGAGCCTGGCTAAATTTTTTTTTGAATTCAAACACTTGGACTAGAAAACTGCTCTAGACATTTCCAGGACGTCCCAGAATTGAAAAACAAACACACCCAGATCCCCAAAAGATCAAAAAACCTTGTTTTGCAAAAGCACCAAAATCATGCGAACAGGTCCGGAAGCTGGCTTCAAAAACTGACATAATCATTTGATTGGGCGCCACCACTGAACAAGCCCATTCTATAATACATACTCATCCATCCTGCAAAATGGCATCCCATGATGACAACCAAGGCAAAAGTTACAAGCCTTCAAAGTTGCTCTTTTCATTCTGTTTTCTGCAAACACACTATCAGAACCAATAAACTACCTTTGAAAACACCCTGGAAAAAATACCAAACAGATTCCTGGGAAGCTACAAAATGACACATAAGTACGTTAAGATGTCTACAACTTGAATCTACAACTAATTCAATCTGGGCATCTTTCAGACAAAAGATATAGCTTACAGAAAATAGGTACTTGCAGAAGTAAACTTAGGACATGCAGAAAAGTACTAAAAATTGCAAAATAGAATCAGCTTCAAAAATTGAGAAGGCGGATTGGCAGAGAGTCCCAACTGAAACTGGAAGTAGTATGTTATGTCTACAATGTAGGCCAACAAAAATTTCAACATTAGGTTTGACTGGTCAAAAGTTATAACCTTGTAAAGTTGACCTCCGGCAAACAAATATTCCAGCACAACTAGGAAATTCAATTTTTTGCAAATTGAAAGGGCTCACAAAACTGACCAGACGGATTCACCAGGACTCATCATCTCAGGTCATGGGAGTATTTCATGCTTGGAAAAAAGGGGAGAAGTTGGATTGCAATGTAGATCACCCGAGAAAAAGATACAACTCCGCAAACAGGGCCTCCGAGAATAACTGAACAAATGCACAAGTGCAAAACTAAGAAAACACCTCTGGAAGGGGATGAATAAATAGGGTCAAAACTTATCACAGAGACCTGAAACCTGACACGTAGAGAGTATGAAATGGGTAAAACAAGACGCTATACTCAGATTTTCATGACACTTATCAGATTTCATATTATTCAACCTCAAAGTAGCCCTTCCTAGTGAATTCTACACTTCGCAATTTTCTAATTTTGAGACCCCCTAGGGATGAACTGATGAAAACCCATTTCAAAATGCAACTTTAGGACTTGAAATAAACCACTGAAACATATGAAAGGCAATGGAAAAATTAATTTTATGAAACCAGAAAACACGCGGTTCCCTCATGCATCTTGAAAGCAAAAATGATACAGATATTGCATGCTAATGTGTCCCATTCCTCAAAAATTTTAAGGGTACCAACAGTGGTTCCGACTATGGATGCTTGATCTCAAGATCATGGCAAGAATACCATAATCTTTTGGAAGAGCAGACCACCCGAAAAATTAGCTTCTCTTCTTATCACTCCAATTCTTCTCAAAAACTTACTACCAGTTCCAACAAGCTTCTCAAAATTGGTTCCCTATTCAAAAGCAAACTACACTACACAAAGCAAAGCAACTGTAGAAGTATTTACAAAACTTTCAACTAGAATCAATGCTTGCCCCGGTCAAATACATGATTTTCATTTCCATCCCACTCAGGCAAGCTGTAAGTATCATTCACATCTGCTTCATTAACAATACTCACATTCTTCATCAGTTCAACATACAAAACATGATCAACAAACTCACCATGATCTTGAGGTTGAAAATCATCATAGCACTGGAAATTGTAATCATTATGTTCATTTCCCTTTGCATGATCATCATTAAACTGAACGAAGAAACATTCCAACTCATCCAACTGGCTGGAAAAATTAGGCACTTCTTGCTCATGAGTTTGCATTGAGAATAACAAATCTTTTTCAATCGTACTTTGCAAACTCGAACAAAACATCCTCCAATAAAACTCAAACCATATATCTTCTTGCTGAGAGTGAACTCAATCAACATCTTGCTCAAAGGTGTGTGTTACCAAGATGAAATGGTTCATTAAAAGACTGTAAATCTAAAAATACATATTCAGATTTCTCTTTCTTTTCCTCATTTAAACCCAAATCATAATCACTCATGTGTTGCAAATATGAACTTACATCCACATTCACACCATCATAGTCATCATAAATGACTTCATTGAAGTTTTCAGTTCTATATATTTGACATTCTTGGAAATCATCAAATACTGAAGTAGAAAAAGGGAAACCGACACCTTCCTCATTGTCAAAACAAATATCAACAGGGCTTGAAATATAAGAGTCAACATTTGAAACATACCTCTTGTACTCGGCAGCCAGTAACTCTGAGATTTGTTCACTACTTAGTGAACATTCTTCTATATCACTATTTCCATCTATTTCTTCGTCACTAGCCACTTGCAAATCAACTTCATTAATACTGCTACATTCATTTTGCAAAATAGAAGACTCATATGATTCACATATATGCATATTTGAAGAAAATTTTTCATCATCATTGATTTCCTTTTTTGGCTGAGAATCAAGATCACTTTCAGCATCGTCTGAAACATATTCATATACATATTCAACTTTAGATTCCTCAACCCTTAATATCCATTTTCTAACCTTTGCAATAGAAAATTCCCATGATGTTGCATCCCAGTTAACTGATTCAGGCACACTAAGTTCTAGAAATAGGTCTAGACAATAAGGCTCCTCAAATATATCATGAATTTCAATCTGATTTAGTGCTGCTACAAATTTCTTACAAAAAAGAAATTCAGATTGATCCCCTCTTTCCTACTTCAACACTCAGGAATTGAATAGTCTTTTCTTTTATTTTTTTCTTCAATAATTCACTATCTCTTTCTATATTAGCACTTTCCAGGTCTTGCTCATAAATTTCAAATCTAGGAAATATACCTTGCTCCATGAAGGCTGGAATTTCCATTTTAACTGCTTATGTGATCAATACATCATATTCTATCACATAAATTTTTATCTAACTTTATGCAACCACTGAATTCACTTAACAATAGCATACTTTTGATTTCTTTAGTAGCCGGATTGTCTACTCAGAAATATGACATGAACCTTAAAACTAAATTTCCCTTTCCTTATCGATTGATTCACTTATTTAGGGACTGATTTTGTACTTTGATGAAAATTACTTGGAAGTGCTATTGCTGGTGTAAAACAATGATCTGAAACCTCCTTCAAATCACCATCCAAAACATTGTAGAGCAGCCACCTCTTTTCAGAGGACAGAATTTGAATCAGCTGAGAGATTTTCTCAAATCTGAACCATCTTAAAAACCAGCAAAGACAACACAACCGTAATAAAATACTGACTGTTTGTTAGGACCACAAATATATTAATACTTTGATTACAATTCACTGATCAAATAGAGATGCTAGAGTCACCACTCACATTCAGTGAGATCATATAACAATTTGAAAAGAATAGACTCTATATCCAAACTGGATTGGACCCTGGGATAATTAAGCAAAGCAAGGAATTGAACATCTTCAACTTGCTATCATTTATTGCTTCCCCAGCAGAGTTGCCAATTTGTTAGCTATTTTTCTTGCATTGGTAAATAACTAGATCATAAACCTGATGTCTCCCTTTTGATGCTCTTTTCATGGCAAGAGAAATGCTAATTAACAAGGATAAATTCCTTCTTCACTTCGGGCTCCATAGACCCAAGCAGGTACACCTAAAACAAACTATATTCTGCATACACATAACTCACTAGCTAGAACCCTTTATGCAGATGTGATCGTGGATAGTTCTCAGACTTATAAAACATGGGAGTTCAACTCAACCAGTCTTATACAAGATCCCACCTATATGATCTGCTAAGAACTAGCAAAATGGCCAACATGACAACAAGGATAAACTCCTTCTCTTCGAGCTTTGAGCTCGGGTAGGCTAACCCAGTGATTCACTCTTTAAGGAATCAGAAAATGAATTGTATTTATTGAATACAATCAAACATGAACATTCATAACAACAGGAAAGTAAAGTTGAATAGATTTTAAAGATTTGGATGCAAGTCTGGTGTAAAACCACTGCCTTATCCTAGGGTGCCGAGTCTAATTGAGAAAACATCCACAAAACTTCATCAATTCAAAAACACCTGAAATCAATACCCTGCCTTACAGACTACCATTTTCTCTACAAACACATGATCATCAAATCTATACATTATTTAAATTCTCAGAGATTATCCAGCCAGATTTACTCCTTCCTTAAAGGAAACTTATGGACAAAATCACAGTCTACCTTGTAAACGACAAATTGGACATTGCCTTACAAATCCAATTCATAAGAACTTCCAAAACACACAGAGACATCAAAATACTTGCAATGAGATTCCATCTATATTTCATTGATAAAACCTATTTCAGTACACTCAAATTGACACTACATCTAGACTAAAACATCAATTTCAGAACCAAGCTTGCATTAATGGAACTTGCATTGGATTTCTCCTTGGGAGAACCAAAATTTAGAACCCCGTACCCTGAAAGAATTGCGGAATAAGAAGGAGAAGGGGAACATTCTAGAAGGAATCAAGAGAGGACACTTGACAGATTCTTCATCTGATGAATCATCCCTCTGAACTGAATGAACAATCTGCTCTTTTCTCCTGAGAACACCTATCTTCATCTCCTCAAACTAACCCATGAGTCATCAGATTCAAAAACTCAGATATTTCCAAAATATCTCCTCGGCCCCTAGTTCATTCAACTGCAAATATCTAGAAACCAACAGGACCTCCATCAAATTTGATCTTAGAAAAGGATTCCTCATTTTCTCACCTTTCTGATGATATATAACACTTCATATTTCAGCAAAAAATGAACTCTCGGACAACTTTTCTCTGAACAGGCTTAGTCATTTGAATTTGTGCAATTTTTCCAAATGTTTCAACTATATCAATCTTTTAAATCTTTCAAGTCTGCAACTTTTAATATTTGAATTTTTTATATAGTCGAAACTATATTGAAACATGTTTATAATTTTGATTTTCAACTGCACAGGAATTCTAATTAAAATATTATTTTTTTGCCCCTGTTGGGACCCACTTGACACGTGGCAGGCCCGGATTAGCTCATGTCTTTGACTAGGCGTCCACCTACAACCTCGTCGCCACCTCATCGAGCTGCCACATGTCAGCCTGTCGCATGTTCGCAAGGGCTGAAGTTAGCCCTTGCGATCATGCGACCACTTGACACGTGTCCATTCTCCTGCAAAATTTACTTTTGTTTGGGCGCGGACATGAAAACTGAGGCACGTCATGGGTAGTCACGCAGGCATAGCTTCCACCATTTCAAGTTACCTTCATACTATGTGAATTTGGTTATATCCATCAAACTCTCCCCATTCTGGATGAATGTGGGACATATATTTTACAAGTTTTAAAGTACTTCTTGGCGCTTTGCCCAAAATTATGGCCCCACCACGCTCATCCAGCCAAGGGGGCCGCTGATAAGCCTCTGTGGCTTTCTTTACCTCCTAACTGAGCACTGATGTATAAAAACATTATAAACTCCCAATAGCTGTTGCATGTGGGATAATAGAATTAACATTCTTTCAACATTTTTCAACCATCTGCGAGAATTAGAACCTGGAGTGTGAGTTTGCTCTTTATTCACTGCATGAGACTCCCCTTTTCTCTTGTGTATAAATGTTACACCTACAAATTACATTTGCAGGTTTAGTTTTGTCTCCACGCGCCTATCCTCGCGCGAGACCTGCCTATCTGCATGGGTGTTTTCCCATACATTATCATCATTTCTATGGCGCGAGGCTTCATTTTCCATGTGCTGTTATCCTTCCTTGAATGCGTATGGCCTCTTCTTACTTGCGCTTTGTCTTCCTTTTCAAAAATGCAGAGTCTCTGTTTATACATTGCACCTTGTCTTCCTCTCACATTGGATACCTTTCAAATGCGTTGAGTCTCCTTTTTAACGCTGCACTACGTTGGCTTCCTTTCTTCATGCGTATGCTGGTTCCTTAGTGTGCTGGGCATTCCTTTGTTCAAATGCGTTGATCCCCTTATACAGAGACCTTGTTGCACAAGTGTTGAAGCAATTTCCATTCGCTCATCAGAGCATGAAGTTGGTACATGATCTTCATGCGGAAATAAGTCTTTATGATCAAGTGTGCATGAACTTATCAACAGATCACTAGATGAAATGAGATCTGTCAATTTCGTTGCCAAATTGATAGCTATCAATGCATCCTTGTATTGCAGATCTAACAGTGACTTGAAATCTTCATGAGAATCAAGCATCTTAAGCCATGTTTGTTGAACTGGATTTTCAGTTTCCAACTTTTCTATCATGGAGCCTCTCAATGTTATTTGATTCTACATGTTTAACTCAGTTTTTCAAACTTCCAGTCCCTATACAGTTGCCTAAATCCAGCTTCTTATCATATGCATTTTCTTTAGATTTCAGATGACCTACATCAGAACATGCACCACCTGTGTGTGAAGGTGTGATATCATTATTTCCCACCATATCTATAGATTTTTCACAATGATGTACTGATATCTCCACAAGTTCTACACTTTTTATAATGTTATCTTCTGTATTTGATAGCATCTTCTCAATTTTGTTTGGGCACTCCGACTTCTGAAGCTCTGACAAGATGCCAAGAGGACTGCAGATATTTGAGAAAGGATTCTCCACACACTCAAGAGACTTTCCACAGTCAATTGATTGGACATGACATTCATTATCATTATTTGCTACAGTCTCAGGAACTACTGAAGATTCTGGCAGAAAAGAATTATCCATTAGTGAGCTAGATTCAACATAATTTACATCTTGTATTTTCTTTAACCTTTTGAAAAAAGTAGAAGAAGGTTCTATTTCTTGACTTATGCCTCTATAATTTGGCAAGCTTTCAGAATCAGAGCCTGAAATTGTCATATCATTGGGCTCAGTCATCAATTCAATTGGAACCTCTTTGCATGTGTTTGGAAGCTGAGTTTTAGATATAGCTGTGGTAGTTTCATGATAATCATTATCTTCTGAGTCAGAAGTCACTACTGCACATCTGTGCCTCAGAGATCGAACTGATGACTGAGTCACCTTTGATATTAGATCTATCTCATTCTCAAAATCTCTGAATATCTGCATGCTTTCATCATCAGAAGAAAGCCTTCTCAACATGGTAGCTTTTTTCTTAGCTTCATTCATTTTCTTTTGCATTTTTTTAAACTGAGCAGTAAGGGCATCTTTAGTAGCACGTTCTTCAACAAACTTTATTTCATTTAACCATGCTTGTTTTCTCACCTCATCCAATGCTTTTGAGATATCAAAGTTTATTCTCTCTGATAACTTGCAAGGAAAACCCCATGGCATCATCTTTACCTTGAGTTTTATTGTGTTAATAGAACACAATAAGATCATTAAATCCCCCTCATGACATCCTTAATCACACATTTTGTAGTTCTTTTTTCTTCTGTGTGGGCATTAACACAAATGCCATTCATAAAAAGCTCTAGTTCATCAAATGTCTTGTCAAAATTCCTTACAGCATCTTTATGAAACAGGTCGGGTCCAGAGTGAGCTTGGCTAAATTTTTTTTCGAATTCAAACACTCGGACCAGAAAAATGCTCTAGACATTTCCAGGACGTCCCAGAATTGAAAAACAAACACACCCAGATCGCCAAAAGATCAAAAAACCTTGTTTTGCAAAAACACCAAAATCATGTGAACAGGCCCGGAAGCTGGCTTCAAAAACTGACCTAATCACCTGATTGGGTGCCACCACTGAACAAGCCCATTCTCTAATAGATACTCATCAATCTTGCAAAATGGCGTCCCATGACAACAACTGAGGTGAAAGTTACAAGCCTTCAAAGGTGCTCTTTTCATTCTGTTTTCTGCAAACACACTATCAGAACCAATAAACTACCTTTGAAAACACCTTGGCAAAAATACCAAATAGATTCCTGGGAAGCCACAAACTGGCACATAAGTATATTAAGATGTCTACAACTTGAATCTACAACTGATTCGATCTGGGCATCTTTCAGACAAAAGATATAGCTTATTGAAAACAGGTACTTTGAGAAGTAAACTTAGGACATGCAGAAAAGTACTAAAAATTGCAAAATAGAATCAGCTTCAAAAATTGAGAAGGCGGATTGGCAGAGAGTCCCAACTGAAACTGTAAGTGTATGCACCCAAAAATGGTCGCCTAGACTTTGGGCCCCATTTATCCAATTTATCAATCCTGAATCAATTTTATCAATAATCAATATTTTCAACAAATATCAATCTCTTGATCAAATCCTAAATTCGATCATATGTTGGATTTTTATCCTATGGGCTAACCATTTATCCTAAGTCTTTATTTATTTAAAAGGAATATTTCCTCCCCTTTTAATAAATAAAAAGCCCCCACTTTTCCTCTTATCCTAAGTTGCACAAATAAAGCATTATTCCTATTTTATAAAAAGGGAAAAAGCACTTTTTGTCTCATATGGACATAAAGTCAACTCTTATTTTCCTATTGGAGGATATGTGTGCACATGGATTGCTCCTCTTTCAAGCTCCACCGCTGATTAAGACTTTTTGCCTATTAATCTCAATGGTCCATTTCACCTCATTTCTTATAAAAGGAGAGCTCTCTCCTTCATTTGCATATATATCCATTCTCTTTTATGCTATTATTATACTACAGGTTTTCTAAGTCATTGAAGCTTTTGGAGATATTCTTGCATCAAGTTTTGAAGATTTGGAGCATCATTGGCATTCATTTTGCATCTACATCACATCCTAGCTTGCATCATAGTTGCATCATCATGGTATCATTTCCTTTCACGTTTTAGATTAATCTCACATAGCTTAATAGGAAGGATTTGTAATACTTGTTCTTTCCATTTCACAGCTTAGTTGCATTGCATTTTCATTTCATAGCTTAGTTGCATTGCATTTTCATTTCTATAGATTAGCTTGCATTGCATTGCATTCATTTGGATTCTTGGAGATATTGGCATTCTTGCCCTTGTCCTCATTTGAATCTCTCATTGTGTGGTTGACTAGCAAGGTCATGAGTTTATAGCTCTAGCTGAGAACAATTTTACAAATCTTGCAACTCCATGCATAGAGAGCTATGGATCGATTTGTGAGGGCTCATTCTTGAGTTTCCTTGCATGTAAGGATTCATAGAAGTGCACTACTTTTGTGTGTACAGTAAGTAGTATGTTATGTCTACAATGTAGGCCGACAAAATTTTGAACATTAGGTTTAACTGGTCAAAAGTTATAACGTTGTAAAGTTGACCTCCGACAAACAAATATTTCAGCACAACTGGGAAATTCAATTTTTTGCAAATTGAAAGGGCTCACAAAACTGACCAGACGGAATCACCAAGACTCATCATCTCAGGTCATGGGAGTATTTCATGCTTGGAAAATAGGGGAGAAGTTGGATTGCAATGTAGATCACCCGGGCAAAAGATACAACTGCGCAAACAGGGCCTCCGAGAATAACTGAACAAATGCACAAGTGCAAAACTAAGAAAACACCTCTGGAAGGGGATGAATAAATAGGGTCAAAACTTATTACAGGGACTTGAAACCTGACACATAGAGAGTATGCAATGGGTACAACAAGAAGCTATACTCAGATTTTCATGACAGTTATCAGATTTCATATTATTCAACCTCAAATTAGCCCTTCCTGGTGAATTCTACACTTGCAATTTTCTAATTTTGAGACCCCCTAGGGATGAACTGATGAAAATCCATTTCAAAATGCATCTTTAGGACTCGGAATAAACCACTGCAACATATGAAAGGCAATGGACAGATGAATTTTATGAAACCACCCGAAAAACACGCGGTTCCCTCATGCATCCTGAAAGCAAAAATGATACAGATGCATGCTAATGTGTCCCATTCCTAAAAAATATTAAGGGTACCAACACCCCAATTTAAGAACAACATCCTGAAAGCAAAAATGATACAGATGCATGCTAATGTGTCCCATTCCTCAAAAATATTAAGGGTACCAACACCCCCATTTAAGAACACTGTAATGTTTTTCACTCAACCAAAGGTAAATCATGGTTAATTCACTCTACCCCCTGCCCTTGGGAATTTACTATAAGTATGAGGCATTTTGAGAGCAATATTCATCTTAGAAATTCATTTGCAAAGCATCCTTATTATACACAATTTCATAGCAATCAAGAGAATTTGAGAACATTTGAATTATCTTTGTATCAATTGAGAGTTAGTGAGCTAGAATAAGCATTTGTAGCATCATATCTTCTCATTTTAGAAGTGTCACTAGTGGAGATTGAGCTGAGAGCTTCACTTACCACATTTGATTAGAGAACCATGAGATGTCATGGATTTTAGTTTCATTTCTTAGTTAAATTTGTATTGCATTTACTTTGATTTGATAGTTAAATATCCTAATTTCATGAAGGTGTTTAGCATACACACACACTTCTATTTGTCTACACCATTCTATTGAGGAGTGTATGGTATTCTGTTCTTATGAAGAGTACATCGAGCACAATAGAATTCTTGGAATGCCTGATTGACACACTCCCCCCATTATCTGTTTGAATCTTCTAAAGTGAATGTCTTGATTACTTATCCAAAAATGCAAGTAAGGTCATTAAATATCAAATAACTTCATCCTTGTACTTCAAAAGTACACCTATGCATGTAAAGATGATCTGATTACAGATGAAGACAATTATTTGCTAAGTGATTTTTTTTTCAATGTGAACAGGATGAAAGAAAAATACTTTAAAAGAGTGATTCAACACCCAATGTACAAGTTCAATTCATCAAATCATTGATATCTGATCAGTGCTTTTTACTTAACCACTTTGACCTAGTTCAATGCGGATTAAAGAACTGTAAATGATAGTTAAGTGAAACAAATAGCGCATAAAAATACAATAACAAGAGAGAGTTTGATAATGGAGTTCACCAGACTCTAGCCATGTCTCCGAATTCACTTGAACACGAATCCTTCTATTCCTTCTGCAAAAATGCTGGGACCTTCTCACAAGCGTTACAAAAAGTTCTACCTTCACCTTAAACAAGGGTTCAAGAAGGAAAAACATAGTTCAAACCTACTCCAAACATTAGAAGAATAATAGTGTCGCTTGGATCACTATTAGATCATACTTCAATCTCTCTCTTGAAGAGTTGAATCTCTTGGATCACCTATGGATCCTCCCCCCTTCCTTTACATAAGCCATAAAACCCCTTTTATACATAAAAAAAATTCCCAACATAGACTATAACCATATGATTTCGTAAATATTCCAAATCTCCCATTTACAATAATAATCCTTCAAAAATAACATTAAAATCCTCAACATGAACCTAACCCATACAAAAATATTTTCCCCTATAAATAATCATAGGCTCATAATAAATGGCCCACAATAATATTTTTTGGGCCTAAAAATATATTGTATTTGGATTAAGAAGGTTTTAATGTTTTATCTTTTGAAATCGAAAAAACAATCTTCATTTAAATAAATTAACCTCCCCTTAAATGTGCCATATAAAGTGGGGCACAATGGTAGGGAGTGTTTGGAGTGAGAGATGTGGGTGATGACCACCGCCCTCCCTCCTTTTAATAGTAAATGCACATAATTTTACACTTTAAATAAAAAGTGTGCCCTTTGGATTTCAAACGGACCATGTGGTGCATTGGTAAGCAGGTCAACCTTAGAGGGGGGAGGTCACAGGTTTGACTCTTACATGCATGCCACGTTAGATTTATTGCCATGTCATCTTGACATGTGTCAAGATTTGATCAGACCAAGTTAGTGCCATTTTGCCTTGCCATGACATCATGCTGACATCATCAGTTTGACTAGTCAACCAAAGTCAACTGAGACCTTTGATTGATGACATCTCATGCACATGAGCTTCATTTTCAAACATCATCAAGATTGTCTCAATGAGAGCTACACAATGACATCACTTTTGAGATCATCAGTTTGACTAGTCAACCAAAGTCAATTGAGACCTTTGACTGATGATATCTCGTGCACATGAGCTTCATTTTCAAACACCATTGGGATTGTCTCAATGAGAGTTACACAATGACATCACTTTTGACATCATCAGTTTGACTAGTTAACCAAAGTCAATTGAGACCTTTGACTGATGATATCTCGTGCACATGAGCTTCATTTTCAAACACCGTTGAGATTGTCTCAATGAGAGCTGCACAATGAAGTCACTTTTGGCCAAATTTGAGTCAGTCAAATTTTTGCCTTTTTATAGGGCCCAAGTACAAGTTTGACTAAACTTTGACTGAAGATAACTTACACGTACAAATTCTGATTGATGCAAAATAAAAAGCATCAGAATCATCTTAATAAGTAATCCGCAGTGATGTCACTTTCTTTCACTTAGAAGATGATCATATTTTCAGCCTTGTCAGGACCCATGTCTGTGTTTGACCAGCCATAACTCAAGCAAACAAACTCCTTTTGAGCCCATTCAAGTTGTGTTGGGTCTATTTTGATGAGTTCTTCAATCTGGCGCTACTTCTCAGAGATTTTGGGACACTTGAATTTTTAGTGAGAGATCCACCTGGATCAAAAGAAGTCATTAATAAATGTGAGCATATACTTGGCCCATTAAATTGAAGGAGTGGAGAATGACATGAGGCCACTATGCACCAACTCAAGGGGACCTGAAGCTTGTGAGGGAAAACCCTTAGGAAATGGATCCCTATGATTTTTGCCAAGAATATGATTCTGACAAACTCTGTTTGAATAAGAGATTTGAGGTAGACCAATCATTAAATTTTGAGGTAATTCAAGTTCCCAAACCATTTGTACCAAATCTTGCTCATAGAATTTGTATAAGCAATAAGGGATGATCATGATGAAGACTCAAAAGTATCAAACCTAAAAAAAATGTGTTGCATGATCAAGTGTGCCTATAAAATGACCTTCTTAGGATTGTGCATCTCTTGAATAGTCACACTAGTAGGAGAGAACTCAACAAGCCTTCCATAACCATGATTTCAAATCTGATAGACTGAAAGTAGATTTGTGAAATATCAAGAACAAGAAGTGTCATCAACACTAGAATCCTAAATTTGAAATGATCTTGTCCCCAAAACTAAAATATGAGAAGAGGTCCCAATAGCAATATGTGAAGTAGAACTATAAAAAAGAGAATCAAGAAATTTTTTGGCACATGTCATGTGATGTGAAGCACTATAATCAATAATCCAACTAGTATTGGTAGAGGAAAAATCCTTAGTAGAAAGAGCTTTCCCTTTTCTTAAGGAATTATACTTAGGCATGACAAGGTTATGTTTCCTCATAGCTTCCTTTGATGTTGCTATCCTCACAAAACCATGTGCATCATTATGTCTAGGTTTTATGTAAAAGGAACAATCTTCCTTCTTCTTAGACTTAGAAGATGACTCTCCTAAGCTAGGAGGAGGAGGAGGATTAGCCTTTTGATTATTTTATGCCTTAGGTTGGGAGGGAGGTTCACCGCTTGTAGATGAATTTTTCTTGGACTTCTTATTCTTACTTTTTCTAATGGAAGATTGAGGCATTAAAGCATGATTTTAGGAAGAGAATCCATCTGAATCAACTTGGCTTTCTCCCTACTCAATTGATTACAAAATACCTCAAAAGAAGACATCTTATGGTCTTCTCCCATGACATCCATAGTAGAATAGAAGGAAGAGGCAAATACTTGAAAACAACCTCTAAGATTAGACATGATCAAGAAAATACACCCATCTTCTTTGGCATGACCACATCCTTTCAACAATAGAAAAATCAACTTGAATTGAGCAAGGAAATCTTGAATAGTGGGAAATGCATATGGAGAAGAGAAGTGGGATTGGCTTCAACCTGGAAGATCGTAAACTGAATGACCTTACCATATAACTTAGGAAGTGCATCCCACACCACTTTAGGTGTATTACACTTAGTAATGTGAAAAAAATTATCTGAGACATGAAGTCCTATGAGTTCTCTATTTTGATTCTATGAAAAAAATGTTCAAATGATTCAGTAAATTTGGGTGAGTTAGCATCCAACATTTTCCATAGACCTTGAGCTTGCAAAAATTGTGACATCTTGAGCTTCCATGTGTGACAATTGTGTGGAGTGAACAATTCATACCTAGGGTTCGACATGATATACAAGGGCACACAAAGGGCACATATGCAAGATACACCCCCCATAATAGATACAAATTAATTTTGAAATTCCCAAACACCAAGTTGGCCAAGAGAAATAAAAATAAAAGCTTGTAACTTCAAGCAAGACAAAATGTCATAAATTGGTAAATATTTTAAAAACAACCTCATACAAAGAAAAGTTTGTCAAAGTAGCTTTCCAACAATATATCATTTGGTGATAACAAACCTTGTTTGCGAAAGTTATGCAAAAATGAAAAAGGGATTATTTTAGGCACTTCTGGAATCCACTATAGCTCTTGGTCCCACCATACAACCACAAATAAAAATTGAGAAACAAAAAAAAAAGAGCCCTTAGGGCTGACTAGGCTCCAAGAACCAATCTCCAAGTGCATAATGTCGCCAATGTTAGAGTAGTTTGTATAGAAGCCCATGAAGATGCCACCACACACACAAAGGAGACTTTTACAAGTGACATAAGCCTTACTCATGGTTTATAAAGGACTATTGAACAATATAAAGTCTAAAAAACAACCTTCACTCTCCAATGTTGGACTAAAAAGTGCTTATTCTATACACAAAACCACATATGGAGGGGCCCATGACTTATTTTGCATGAAAAAAGTATTGACACCAAATGAAATATTGATGCCAAAACTTCAAAAAGTGAATGAAATATTTTCAAATTTTATTAAACTCCTCCCATCAAAAAATAGTTGATTCAATGAGCATTTATTTTTTCAAATAGCCTTAGAAAATGGAACACATGAGTGTCTCTGCACCCAATGCCCAATCATATGAAAACTAATGCCTTCAAAAAATGATTATGAGGAAAAATATTTAGAAAGACATTGGCAAAAATCAATAAAGAAGTTGATACAGTCCGCAACAAAAATAAATGTTGACCACAATAAAATTCTTGGCCTTCCAAAACAATGAAATTGACCAACAATTGGAATAGTATAAGCCCAATAAAAACTATTGGAAATTTATCAAACACATGTTGAAAACATATTTTCCAAGAAGGGGTTGCATGGTCAACCACTTTGATACCACGCTAATGCACCTAGGAGCCTAACTTGCAAACCAAAATAAATTTCCATAGGAACAACACGAAGGAATACAAAAGAAGCCATTTTACCAACCAATGACTTGCATTGATGAGAATGAGATATTACACAATGTGAAAACCCTATAATATATAGATAGGTGTGATGAGGTACATGAACAACAACCTCCAACTACCTAAATGAAAAAAAAAAAGTACCTAACACTATTAAATAATGTGCAACTATATGCAACCAGATATTAAATATTTTCACGTAAGTAAACTTTAGAAAATGTGCATGGTATAAACTTGTACACAAATAGTTTCTTGTAGCATCATTTGAATCAAATGATCTTTTTGAGCTGTTATATCATGAAATATCTACTCTCTAGGTACTTCCAAAGAAGTTTCTAGAACAACTAATGTCTTTATACCAAGCCTTTAAGAGATCATAAATCTTTTGATTCTAAGATTATGAAGTTGAGATCATAAAATTTTATCTTCACAACTCCAATATAATGTTGAGAAATAGTGTTGATCCTAGAAGTAGAGAAAGATCAATGAAAATTCCTTATTCTAATGGTTCTTTTGACATATTGTGAGGTCATATAATGATTGTTGTTGATTGAAAATTTAGAACATATTAATGCTACCCTACAAGATTGAGGAACATATAAATTGATACTATTATTATGTCTATTGGCACTAGTACATTTGAGGCCAAATTCCGATGGCCATTTGTCAGATTTGCAACGCCTATTTGTTGACATTTTGACATATGTGTCCATCGGCATTTTTTTGCATGGCAAATTGCGACGGAAGAGATAACCATCAGTTTTTCGACACCGTATTTTGTCGAAAACTTGCCCATGAATACTAGCTTTGTTATGAAATTTCTTACAGTGGACTTATGGGAACTCTGACAACCCATGTAGGTATCCCATCGAACATATCAGTTGCAATAGCGACGAGTGGGCAATAATTCTTCGACAGGAAAACCCATCGGAGATATAACATGCCTTTCACAATTACCTATCGAAAATAAGTACTTTACGACATTATACCTCTTGTAATAATGATAGATCTACAACCACTGTCTGACAGATAGACCCGTTGGTGCTATAGCATTCCTTTCGCACCTATCTGTTGAAAAGGAGATATCTCTGACATTGGACCGGTCAGAAGAGTGATGATAATGCAGTGAGTCTTCGACAGGTTAACCCATCAGAGATATAGCATTCCTATCACAATATTTTGTCGAAAAGGAATTGTCTCTGACATTATATCTGTCGGCCAAGCGACAGGTGGTAGTAAACATTGATGGGAAACTCTGTTGGATGTATAGCACCACCGTCGAAAGTGTTTTCTTTAGTGTCGAAATAGCGATAGATATACACATTAAAGATAAGAAAGCTCAGGAGACCATCATAGGTTGTCTCTTTCTTCAGTCTATATTATTGAAAAAATGTTTTACCTTTCATTAGCTCATCAAATCTGGGGATTTGAAAGAATTTAATAGAATATTTTCATGATAACGTATATTATTTAAGTTGATGTTGCACAAATTTATCTACTTCGCGCACTTGTAGACTATGAGGAAGATGATAAAGAAGCATCTCCTCCCATGGCCTACATTACTCAAGCTATAGGAGGGGATGCTTCTTTATGGCCATCCTCATAGTATACAAGTGGGTGAAGTATATAAATTCATTCAACGTCAAACTAAAATAATGTACGTTATACATCAAAATATTCTATTAAATTCTTTCAAATCCCCAAATTTGATGAGCTAATGAAAAGTAAAACATTTTGTCAATAATATAGACCAAAGAAAGAGACCAACTATGATGGTCTCTTGAGCTTTATTATCTTTAGTCCTAGCTACTGGGTAAGGTCTGGAAGACTTATACCTATTGATCATCGAAAATAATCACCGCCTTGCATTTATGTACACTGCACAGTATCCAATATAATTGATCCCATTCTCACAAATTTTTTTTACACTTGTGAAGCTCATCAATACTGGAGGCCTGAAGTAATTTTATACGATCACTAGCACATTTCGTGCATGGATGAGAAACAATATCCAAAGTTTCTAGATTTTGAGAAGAGGTATGAGTGGAGGCCAAAGAAGGGATATTTGTGAAGGTTTTATAGATGTAGATTATTGAATCATCATCTCTGCACTGGTACTCAATCTGGAAACCCTTGTATGTATATAGCCACTCTAGAAAATCTACGCATCTAGCAAATCTCCACATCTAGAAAATATCCACAAAAATCCCTTTTGGCCTCCACTCCATATACGTCTTCTCAGAATCTAAAAACTCTCCATCATTGATTCTTGTCATTTTTTCAGCATCTCCATGGACCGAGACCTTAAATTATTGAGCTTCTCTTTGTTTCGAGAATAGTTTAACACTCTCTACTTAATAGGGCCAACCATGTGAAGGTGGAAGCTCATCTGGCCCCTCCTAGGAGCCTCTTATGACCCTTTACGACATTTTAAGACCTCTAAGATGTATTCTTAGGGATGGTAAAGGGTCATAAAGGGTCATAAGGGGTCTTGAGACACAATAGATGAGAAATATAAATGTAGGCATCATGGTCACAATTTTTTGGAGACATGACATAATTGAGTGGTATAGTTAGGCAATGCAAAGAAACCACTACTCCTCTAGTTCCAAGTTGACACTGCGGGATCCAAAAACCATAGATAAAGAATAAATTTAGAGAGCGGAGGAGGGCCATAATGACCAAAATAATACAGGGTTATAACAACCAAAATAATACAGGACCCTGCATTATTTTGGTCATTATGGTCCTCCTCCGCTCTCTAAATTTATTCCTTATCTATGGTTTTTGGATTTTATAGTGTCAACTTGGAACCAGAGGAGTAGTGGTTTCTTTTCATCATCTGGGTATACCACTCAATTATGTTGTGTCTCCAAAAAATTGTGATCATGATGCCTACATTTATGTTTCTCAGCTGTTGTGATATCTACATCGGAGTTTGTAGTTGTTGTAGCAGTAGAGCCTATCCACAATAGAAAGGAAGACATCTTTCTAGCCTAGGTTTGGATCCTACCCGAATTATCTAAGGATCCAGGCCTAGGCTAGAAAGATGTCTTCCCATTCTATTTAAGCCATATTCCTTGATCTTGTCAAACTTCCTTGGTACGGTAGGCCTACTCTCTGCAGTACTCTTCTTCAATCTGTGTTCGACGATAAGCATCTTATTCTTCTTCCTAATTGCAGTCAGAGCTTCCTTTTCATCAGAATTCAACTCCACTACCCCCGTCTCATCATCCTCGTCACCCTCAACCGCCATCCTAAGCCCTTCTTCCCTCTCGAATTATTCAAGCCTCTGTAAGATATCTGGATCAATAAAGTTTGCAACATTGTGTCCATCCATGATCTCGAGAATATCATTGTCTTTCCACTCTTCATTTGCCAAAATATACCCATTCTTCAAGCTTGTAGAGTAATCTTATCAATAAAAGAACTCTTGCCAACATTAGGGTACCCACAGATCAAAATAGTTGATGTTATTGGTGCTTGTGCTCAAGGATATCGATTCACTTTTTTGAAACGGCCAAATCATTTTTATTTTGATTGCAGAGAAAAGGAGTGGGTGAAAGTTGATCGAGCACAAGAGAAGGCATTGCATTTTATTTGATCATGAATGCTCTCTGAAATGACCAATCATGGTTTCTATTTGATTCTTTTTGGTGCTTTTTTTCCCATATTGAGTAGATAAAAATCATGGCCGTAGCTACTTAGCCATCTTTTTGATGTTCTAGGTATTTTACAAAGATACAAGTATGTGGATTTATCATTCAGTTGCTTGTAGTTATTGGTCAAATGCAAATATTTTGTCAAGTTGAAAGGGCAAGATATCAGCTTGGTGTTTTCGGTTTATGTTAAAAGTTGATTTGGTAAAATCCTCAAAAAACACACTACATGTTCTAAAATGTAAAGAAGTTGAATGTTAAATGTAAGATATATATCTCATCCATAGTAATCAAAATAAAGTACATGAAACTAACAAGATATACCAATCCAAAAATATAAGTGAATAGAAAACATGATTGGTACCTTAGGAATTGGTTTTTGAGGTGCACAATCTTCATCAATCTCCTCAGAAGAAGACCCCTCCTCACAAAAAATACATTTAACACAATTTTTTTTTTTACAAAAATGAACCAATGGCATGTTTAGAACAAAGAAATAGAATGATAATAATATGCTAAAAATTCTATTATGTTTAATACATGCCAAAGGACCAGTCCCAACAATTCTTAAACATACTTTATTTGATATGATAATAACATGCTAAACTGATAAAGGTGTTATCTGCATTTAATCTACCAATTACTAATTAGACAAAAAACAAATTTACAAAATTGAACCAATGGCATGTTCTTCGTGTGGTACAAGGAAGATTTTGCTATCAAAACTTCCTTTGTGAAAGTTGAGCGCGAGAGAAGGTATGTGATTTCTTCATCTTTGATTGGTATCTTTGACGGACAACGTCTTTCGAGCCTCTAGCATCATATTCGACCACAAATTTCAAATGCATTGCATTTTATTTGATCATGAATGCTCACTAAAATGACCACATTCTACTAGTGTCGTGCCCTAGCCCATGCTTTATCTCCATTATTTGATGTTATTGTTCTTGTTCTCAAGGATATCAATTCATTGTTTTGAAATGTTTGGATCATTTTGGTCATGACTGTTCCTCTACACAGTAAGGAAATGTAACTGTCTAATGATTACATGTAATGTTGAATGGATTAAATGCTTTATTATTTGTAGAAGTGAATGGAAGGAATAGTGTTGGTGTTAGGTTTCATTTATTATTGAATTCAATGGTTTCCAAGATGTGTTGAGAAGTTTCCTCCTTGTTTAATGTTAACTGTTCTTGCACAATCCACTCATACAACAGTGAAATGCTATGTGATTGACAATTTCATACAACTGGTCCTTTGGCATGTATTAAATACAATCCACTCATACAACTGGTCCTTTGGCATGTATTAAAAAAAATAGAATTTTCAGCATATTATTATCATTCTATTTCTTTGTTGTAAACATGCCATTGGTTCAGTTTTGTAAAAAAAATTTCGAGTTAAAATTTTTTTTTTCTATTTTTTCCATTTGATAACCATAGTCAACATTTCAAAATAGTGAATTGATATCCTTGAGCACAAGCACCAATACCATCAAATAATGGAGATAAAGCATGTGCTAGGGCACGACACTAGTAGATTAAAACTGAACCAATGACATGTTTACAACAAAGAAATAGAATGATAATAATATGCTGAAAATTCTATTCTGTTTAATACACACCAAAGGACTAGTCCCAACAATTCTTAAACATACTTTATATGATATGATGAATTGTTAACAAAGGTCTAATTTTGTAGACTACTAGCATGAAGGAAGATTTGACCTAGCCAAATCTTCCTTGTACCACACAAAAAACTGTGTGATAACTATGTCTACTCCAACCTTAATTGTTTAAGAATTCATCATATCATATAAAGTATGTTTAAGAATTGTTGGGAGTTCTATTAGACCTTTGTTGTAAACATGCCATTGGTTTTGAAATGTTTGGATTCACATTTTTTGATATTACTAGCATGACCATTGTATATTAGACCTTTATTAACAATTCATCATATCAGATAAAGTATGTTTAAGAATTGTTGGGACTAGTCCTTTGGCATACTGGATTTAATTCATAAATGGATTTAGTTTTATTTTGTATGAGAAATTTTGGGAGTTTCATGAGAAGTTTTAGTGTCTAAACACTCAACTAATCCCTCTAACCGATTAGGAGTGGTTGGGGAAGTTGAGAGGAAAGTTTTCAAACATTCATATTCACTTATTGAATGCTTTTGAAACTACTGGTTTGACTGTCCATGCATTACCAGTGACTGAGATTCATTAAAGGATACAAAACCCTTCATTTTGGGTTATTGTGTGTGGATTCAAAATTATGTTTGATTTGGTTAATGCTTAGAAGAGATCAATAAAGTATTTAAAGACAATCTTACATGTTTGGAGAGGTTTGAGAGGCACTTATCATGACTGTACCCTCACAAATAGTGGCGTAGACTAGTTTTGCTAAGTTTCTTTTCTCTATTTTGAGGTTTCCTTTCTTTGTCGTAGGGGTACAGTCAGAGGGTTCATTGACAAAATGATCCTTTCAATGGTTACTATGAATATGAATGATTTGATATAGCATATTGCTCATTTTAGTTGAAGTTTGGAATAGCTTGTGCAAGGGTGAAAGTACTTTTGATCGTATTGGTCATGACTGTTCCTCTACACAGTTAGGAAATGTAACTGTCTAATGATTATATGTAATGTTGAATGGATTAAATGCATTATTCTTGGTAGAAGTGAATGGAAGGAATAGTGTTGGTGTTAGGTTTCATTTATTATTGAATTCAATGGTTACCAAGATGTGTTGAGGAGTTGCTCCTAATTGTTTAATGTTAACTGTTCCTGCACAATCCACTCATACAACAGTGAAGTTATAAAACTAAACCAATGGTATGTTTACAACAAAGAAATAGAATGATAATAATATGCTAAAAATTCTATTCTATTTAATACACGCCAAAGGACTAGTCCCAACAATTCTTAAACATACTTTATCTGATATGATGAATTGTTAATAAATGTCTAATTCTATAGACTTCTAGCATGAAGGAAGATTTGACCTAGCCAACTCTTCCTTGTACCACACAAAAAAATGTGTGATAAATATGTTTACTCCAACCTTAATTGTTTAAGAATTCATCATATCAGATAAAGTATGTTTAAGAATTGTTGGGAGTTCTATTAGACCTTTGTTGTAAACATGCCATTGGTTTTGAAATGTTTGGATTCATGTTTGTTGATATTACTGGCATGTTCAATGATGCCATTGTATATTGTTGAGATGCTCACTAAAATGACCACATTCTATAGGTTTCGTGCCCTAGCCCGTTCTTTAACTCCATTATTTGATGTTATTGGTGCTTGTGCTCAAGGATATCAATTTTTTTGAAATGTTGACTGTGGTTATCAAATGGACACCTCGTGAGCTTCTAGCTAGGCACCATTTGTATTGATAGCTTAGGGAATCAAATGTATTGTATCATTGATAGTTGAGACTTTGTTAAAAGGAAATAGGACAAAGAATGATTTTAATTTATTTTCTCTATTTTGATCCCTAAGTGGCTTACAACCCTAGAGAAGTATATGCAGATTTACGGATGCAGTTGTAGGATAAATAGCAGCCGATAATTCACAAGAAATCCATGCATCCAATTTGAATAGAAATTAATACAAAGAAATAGGGTCCTCCAATGGCCCAATCATCAGAACCCTAACTGTCCCCTCAACTAGTGACCCTTCAAAACTGGGTTATCATGCAATCAGTGAGTGATCCTTCATTCTCCTAGTCTGCCCTGCATCCAAACATATTGGAAATACAAAATACAATGATAAAAAGTCTTTCACAATCCCCCTTCCCTCAAGGAACACTATCAACCATCCCTTCCACATAGCACTGTTGTATGAGTGGATTGTGTAGGAACAATTAACATTAAACAAGGAGCAAACTCCTCAACACATCTTGGAAACCATTGAAAGGGCAAGAAATCAGTTTGGAGACCTTTATTGTAAACATGCCATTGGTTCAGTTTTGTAAATTTGTTTTTTGTGTTAAATGCATTTAAATGGAACATTAAGCATAGTAATAATATGCTTAATCTACTAGTAATTGGAAGATTAAATGCACATAACACCTTTATTAGTTTAGCATGTTACTATAAGATACTAAATAAGACCTGCTATTTGTCAGAGAAATCTTCACTATCCCCCACAATGAAGACAATGAAGATTGACCTCCTACCCCACAACAAAGATCATTGTAATATGAATAAGATATAATATAGTGTTAGAATAAAATTTGAACAAAGACATGTAATGCTTATGTTAATGATCTAAAAAGATACAAATATAGGAATTGAAAAAGAAGATAGTGCCAAGAAACATTTTCACAAATATGAAACGTGAGGAAAAGTAATAACATTAACAATGCCAAGATGCACAACATTAAATTTCACCTGCGGATGAGTTTCTGCAGTGGGTTGCCCAACATCAAAAATATGTTGAGTTGCATTTGAGCTGTAACGAAGAGTATCATGTAGAAACATACCCTAAACTTTGAAAGTGTTCTCCAGCCTAGCAATTCAATATTCAATCTAGGCAAGCATCAGTAAGTGAAATAAATTATAGACATCAACATCAACATCATCATAATCATTAGACATAAATTATAGACATCAACATCAACATAGTCATAATCATTTGGAGGGTCTTCATTTTGGATAGTACTATGTTTCTTGAAAGTTTTTGTGATGCTTCTAAACTTTAAACTTTAAGTGTTTTTTTTTTCTGATGTAAAATCTTTTCAATATAATCATGGAATGTTGTTGATCATTCATGGTCTTGAAGAAAATTTTCTACTATTTGATGTATCCTAAATTCATTGAGTTCTAGTACAGGTGAATTGGCCAAATTGAATAATTTCCAAAGTTATATTTTTGTTTACCTATGTAAGATTCACATTCATTCTTTGCTTATTTTGATTCTCAAGTCTTGACGTTGTTTGTCAATGTGATATAGAATGACCACAAGATGGTTTAGTTGGTCCTCTCTTTCTGTTTAATCATTTGTGTTCATCATGGTGTAAGTGTCAATATGTTATAATCCAACCAACATGTCATACCCCCACTTCTAACAAACCTCACAGCATGCAAATCATAGCCAAAGACTTGGTTGATCAACATACACAAACATCGATTACCCTTAGGAAAAAATGATCATTAATATTCATTAATGGCAAGGAGTGATTCCTTGGTAATAAAGGCATTGACAACATTCATCATCTTAACCAAGTCATGGGTGGTGATCCTTGAAATAACACAATTAGTAAAATGAAATAACAACATAACATAATTTGGAGTGAGGAAGAAGGAAAATTGGAAAATAAAATATGGAATAATCAGGTTGGAATTGGAGAATATTTAAAAATAAACTTGAATTAGAAAAAGCCAAGTTATCTGGTTCTTTGTTTGAGGCTGGGTTCCGGTTCTACTTTTGTTCTCCTTTGGGTTCGACTTGGTTTCCTTTGGTAGTAACTTGGGTGCTTGGGCCAATCTCGAGTGCACTTGTAGTATTATAAATATGATACATGAGGTATTTTATTCATAATTTTATAGGCTAACTCATTATTATGGTAACATGGGTATGACCACACTCCATGCCTAATGGTACCCGACATGGAGTGTGGTTCAAATGAAGTTGAACCAAATGCTGACCGTGATGGCTATGATCATGATGAAGATGAAGATGAATATTAAATCTAAAATATGGCTTGTAATTTGACTTTTCATTGTGAATGAAGAAACTATAGATTCAAGTTGACTCATTCTATGTTATAGTATATTTGTTCCCTAGATCTACCATATTATATATGTGCAGCCTATAAGGGAAATCTTCTGCTCATCCATGTATTAGAGCTCGGTAAGAGTTCTTAGGAGAAAGAAAAGATGTTAGTGGGAGATGGACAAACCAATCTCAGAATACCACTTGAAGCCTTGCAATGTTGAGAGTGAGATAAAGGCTACACTTGAGACCCTATATAAGGAACAATCTTATTGAGCTTCACTTTGTTTTGAGAATAGTTTTATATTATGTACTAAACAGGTCCAACCACGTGAAGATGGAAGCTCATTTGGCTCCACCCCCCCTAACATCACTCTAAATTCCTCGTTAACATCTAACATTCATTCATTATTTCATCCATTAATAAAATGTGACATTCATTAATTATCACATGATAACATTCATTAACACATTAATAAAATGTAACATTCATTAATTATCAAATGATAACATTCATTAACATTCATTAACACATTATAAAATTTATGAACATTCAATACCACATAATTAAATTTATTGACATATAAAAATCAGTCATTATCAATTAAGGTGCATAGATGACAATCATTTCTTTTTTTTGCTTTTGATTTCTCATTTTTAAGAAGTAATCATTAAGAGGAGCATCAATATCATCATGATCATCTCCCCTCTCATTAGATTTCAATGCACGCCTAGTTCTCTATTGATGCAAAGGGGGGTCATCTGCAATAACATATAAAAGGGTTAAATTAAAAACATTTTATAATAATTAAAAACATTTTAAAGTATTTTATTACTTTAAAGGCCATAATCGTATAGCTCTTTACCTGATCTAGTCACATCATCAACATCGAGGTCAGTTTGTCTGACCTTGGCCTCAACCTCAACCTGTTCATTAACAACGACCTCTACACTCTCTACAACTACAATACAAATTGTTACATTAATCCAAACACCAATTGCAATTAAATTTGTATTACTACACCAATAACTTTAAGTGTTTACTTGTATTACTCTGATGCACATCCTCATTGTCATTAGGACACACAAATTATGTACAGCCAGAATCGGCAGGCTGCATTTGAATTTCATACACATTTATGTTATCATTGTTTTCTTACTTAAAACAAATTTACTCACTTTATGTTGGAACTTAACATCAAATAAACTAATTGGTAAATAATTAAATTTGAAATATCATCTATTTAGCTTACTTATCGCGACAGATCCATCCGTAGAACCTTGTGCACTTCTTATTCTTTCTGCCATGACTTTATAGCCTTGTTGGAAGCCAATTCTCTTGTCCTCTTCTGTGAGACTTATATTGAACTCCACACCCTGCATTTTTGCTTGGTATCATTAAATTTTATTTTATTATTTCATCAAAACAAAAAATCTTTCAAATTATAAATAAATATTATAAAGATCAAAGTATTATTTTCAGTGTTAAAAGCCATCTACAAATTATATTTTTCCTTATTTAATTCTGACAATATTAACACTTACAACTCGTGCAACAATTTTGGAATAACTGCCAGAGCCTAGCTTGTGTTGTCCATGCTTTTGTAGTCTTGCCTTTGTTGCCTTTGATGTGTCAGGAAATCTATGAAGAGATTGAAATATGTTAGTTCATATAAATATGAAGAGTATTTAGTACACAATTACATTCTTAACAGTATCACATACCTTCTTCTATTGTCTAGTGGTCTATTTCCTTTTTTTATTTCAGTTTTCTCATTCGCATCCATAATAAGAGATTTCCACTCTAAATTAGGAATGCAAGGGGGACGTTGGTAACTCAAGTTTTTGGTTAATGTACACCTGTACTGGTCCCTAATATACCTTAAACATAACCTAGATTTATGAAGGAGCTTACCCTTCTCAAATGCACGAGGTCCAAAAAAGTTTGTCATACTCTCTACGAGAGAATCCTTTAACTTTTGATTTTGGGTTTTCCACCTTTCAAGAAAAAAATAGTGTTAGATTAAAAAATGAAGTGAAATTACCTTTAATATAGTTTAAGAAATGGATGTAATGATAACTATCCTAGCAATGATATGAAATCAAAATAGTGGATTGGGGTTTTAGTTTGGATATGATGTTCCACCCTGTACAGATGGTGGGTTTGAATATCTGCAAACACTCGTCATTAAGTTTACCATAAAAAACATCATTCCCTACAAAATAATCATGGGATCATTAGTCAAAGGATATAATATTATAAAATAAGAATATAATAGATGTAAGCTTCTCATATTGATTGCAAGGTGTAATTAACATATGATTGTATAGTAAAAGAAAGGTCCAAGCTTTAAAGTACTTGAAAGTTTTGTTATTTTCAAGGGAACTCCTTCATCGCTCACAAGCAATATGCAATCCTTCACCATTCCCGTACTAGGAATACTAGTACATCTAGGAAAATCACCATCAAGTGATGCATCCCCTGTTGCATAAATTGAATCCATTACGAAATGGCCCTAAGAAAGAACACTTCAAGAGAAATAAACATATATATAATGATAGAGAAAATAAAATCTGTGTACAAGTAGGTGGTGCCATGGCGTCTATGGACATGCTATGTGTTGCCAACATTGTAGGACATAGTACATCTGAGCCTGCCATCGTATGAGGCGGTGATAGTAAATGATCATTGACACGTGCTAAAGAATAAGATGGTTAGAACATAATAAAATTAGTGATTAGCATGGACAATTGTTAGAGAGTAAAAAAAAAATAGTCCAACATGCGATCTACCTGAACCAGCTGCAGTACCCTCATGATGGCTGTGAGGATCAAAATTATGCAAAAAAAGTTGTAAAAGCAACACATCCACTTATTTTTTAATGACATAAAAGAGTAGTATAACATAAAAACTATTATTGAACTTTTGTTATAATTAAAAATTACATTAATACTTACTCTGTAAGTTTGAGATAGGTGCATCAGTTTAGTTGCCCTCTTTTGTGAATTAGGAGTCGGAGGGAATATAGATGCCAATTCAACCACTCTTTTTCCAATTTTATGGAGACATTTTTTAATTGCAGAGGCTGGGTCATCACAAGTAGTGAAATCAATAGCTAGGTCCTCGTCAAAGGACTCCTCTTCAGGGACTGTGGGTTCCTTTCCCTTTCTCTGCTGACCACCTATCTGTGACAACAATATTACTAACACTATTAGAATTAATCTGAAATAGTGATGAAAAGAATATAATAAAAAATTTTATTTAACAATTTTCTTCTATCTAATTTGTAGTACAATAACAAAGAGGTTTACCTACTGGGAAGAAGTGCATGCACGATCATCATTGTCCCCTCTATGGGGTTGCTCCATATTGTGACCCTGTGTTATTATTTAAAGTTAACCAATAATTAGAAATAACTACATTAATAAATTTGATTAGAAGATGATGATGGATATGATGTGGATGGTGAGGAGACTCTAAATGTGGCTGGCAAAAAAACTCAATTATTTAATGGTACATAGTATGTATCGGCACCCCAATGATAGTGACATCATTTGTATCTATGCGATTTAAATTGTAATCAATAAGCAACTCTTCCCCTACACTTATTGATTTTATCGCACATACAAATACATGATTTCCCTTGCGCCCCTCAAATATGCAATTGGGTTGCTTAATAGTTGATAGAGGTTGCATGCTATTTATAAAACCTACAATATTCCCTGAAGCTTTTGGCCTTCTATCAATGTATATAGGCACTCTTTTACTTTTCTCATTGTCTTTTGTTGAATATAATTTGCCGAGAGTGCATACCTACACATACTTTTTTTATATTGAAGAATTCACATATAACTTTTGTAATCATAACAAGGTCCAACATACTCCATAAATTCAACAACTTTGTTGTAAGAGACCTTGATGCCATCCATGGAAAATAGGCCCAAACCATATATTGACGATGGTGCAATACGATAGATCTTGTCTTTAACACTAAAATCAGTGTTTATTGGAGGAAGTTCATTGGGGACCCATTGTTTATGTAGATATTGGTACCTAGAGGGCACCTTGATGTAACCTTAGATCTCATCATCATAAGAACATGACCCCCTTGAGCAAGGAAAAATTTCATGCGTTTATTGAATTTCCTTCTAGTCTTTTGATCTCTAGTTGATCTTCCTAATTCAGACATACTACATGACTTACTTTCTTCACTCGAGGAAGACACATCTAAAAAATACCTATTTGCTGCTACCTACACTCCATCAAATGAGAGAGATAGCAAGTAATGTGAGATATTTTGCAAATTGTGAAATACATTAATCTCTATAGGGTGTAGTGACTTATACCTATCAATCCATGAGACTGTGTGGGATGCTCGTGAAAGGGGTCCGGGTACCTACATATGTAATTCAATTATCTTACGTTAGCTAAAAAATTCATGATACATATACCCAAAACCACATAGTAAGTACATTAAAAACCATAAGCATCCCATATGAATTAAAAACATTAAAAGGTACATCACGCATTAATTAGATTAAGCATTGATCACATAAATCCACATTTCTATCAAGAAATCAATATTAAATAGATTAAGCAGTGATCATGTAACTATACATTTCATTCATGTCATTCATCTTCTTCTTCATCCAACTCATCACCATGATCATCATTTTCATCGACATCATCACCACCACCGTCATTGTCATCATCTTCATCATCATCATCATCATCATCATCATCATCATCATCATCATCATCATCATCATCATCTTCATCATCATCATCATCGTCATCATCTTCTTCTTCTTCAAGAAAAGTTGTGTCAGGAACATCATCGACTAACTGTTGTTCATGATCATCATCTACATCATCTTCTAGTTGTTCACAATCTTCTTCTTCCATTGCATTATACCTCATCAGCCTTGCTCTTGGATTATGTCTAACAACAAATGACCAACCTGATTTATGTGGAACCTTTGAGTAAAATACCTACTCACATTGGCTTGGAAGAACATAGGGCTCATCCCCAACTGGCTCAAACCACCTTGTATTAATAATTGAAAATCCATTGTCATGTTCAATAACAGTTCTATCAAGATCATTTTGATTAAGTCGTAGCTTGTACCATCTGACAACAAAGAGAACTAATCTGAAGGAATTAAAGTCACACTCAAGTATATCATCCAAAATTTCATAGTATCGATTTTCAGACTCTTGAAGATGTAAGTCATTTCTAGATGAAATATTAGTCACCTAAAAGACTGCACTTATCCTAGAATCACAAGTTTTCTTTGTGTCATCCAACTTTTTGATGCGAAATTTATGACCATTGCAAAACATAGCCTTGTGGTGTTTGACCTACAAAAATATGTCAAACATGTATAAATTAATGCATCGAGAGTTCATAAATGTATGAGTGATTAACAAATTTATACATACTTGAAAATATCTTAAACCATGTGCTAAATCTATTTTCCTTTGCGTAACATTTGGATCTCTGTTACGATGAGCTTAATTAACCAATGAAGACACAACTTCCCATGTTAATGTGCGACCTAAATGATGACATTGTTCAATCCATACCATCATTCAATCTTCATTGTTTGCAATATACAAATGTATTACATCCCACTCTCGAGTAGCTGTACAAAAAATAAATAGATGATTTACAACTGATTAATTTTGAAGATTAAAAATTAATTAACTACAATAACATCTTATAATTTATTACCTCTCACTTTCCTCATTCTACCTTTCCCCACCAAGTACTCCCCTTCAAATTTTCTAATGGTGTCGAGATCCCAAATGTGATCTATATGGATCTTTGCTGCAAGCTTAGGAAGATATTCAGTAACATACACCATAGTTTGGTATACCATATATCCCTCCACCATAGAACCCTTAGGATGTGCTCTTTGCTGAACCAAAGCTTTCAAAAATTTTAGGTGCCTCTCAACCATCCACATTGACCGAGTGTGTATGGGTTCACACAATTCGATCTCCTCAACTTGGTGTATGAGGTAGTGTTCTTGTGCATTGAAAAAGGTTGAAGGTAGACACTTTTTCATTTCACACATTAGATGAGGAATTCTTCTCTTCCAATATTTTATATCTTTTTTATGGATTTCTTTAGATGACAACCACCTACAAGACATTCAAGACACAAAAATATATAAACATGAGACTTTACAATATATACAACAAATTGAACAAATATCATTGCTTACCTCATATATTTTCCAAGATCATATATCACTTGTTTGATGTTATTATCAAAGTTCTTTGGGAGAGATAGGGGTAGCACATACTACAAAAATTATAAACATAATCATGTCATTCTTTTGTCATATAATACAATGAGAAGTACATGCAATTTACAAATATATCATAAATACAAAATAACATGACTTACCTTGATGAAGGTATGCCAATCATGCATTTTCAACCCTGGTCCAAATTCACTTTTCTTTGATATGGTACTGCTTATGTTTGCAGAAAATCCCATGGGAAATCAAATTTTTCGTATGACTTCTTTTATGGCATCACTTTGCTGCTCTGTTAATAACCAAGGGAACTTATATTAATCTATTCTCCATTTCTATTTGATTCAATGAAATTTTTCATTGCATGCTTGGATTCATGAATGTCGCTACAAATTTTAACAGTTTTTTCTTTGTCACGCCTTCCATCCAATATCTTCCACAATGTCTCCGTTACATTCTTTCCAATATGCATAATATCAAACAAATGCACAATTTGTAGCTGCTCATAGTAGAGCAACCTACTAAATTGTCTAGGATAAATTTTTAGTCTCTTTGGAAGGTTCTTTGTAATATTCCCTCCAGGGAACCCATAAGGAACAGGTCTAAAGTACAAGAAAAGAAACTAATTTTTTTTTAAAAACAATACTAAGAACTTATTTCATATTCATTCATATGAATGTGTCCTTAAAGGTTCCCTTAAAGATTGTTACCAATATTAAAGTCATCAATACAATTAACTATCTTTATGAATTCATTTCCTTACCTAATTTACATAATATTCAACCTTTAGAAATGAAATAGAAACAAACAACACATCACTTATCTCATAAACAAAATACATTTATCCTTTCCTCTTTCATTTATTTTTCCATTAACCTTATCTATACATTATTCATTTGTACTTCCAAAACATAAATAAGCTTTCCATTTAAAACCCTTACTTTCCTTTTTCCCATTTCAATGACTCAAAGAGAGATAGGGTAGAGGGTAACAACTACATACATTTAATTTTTTTTTTATATTTCAAATAATCATTCCCTCTTGGTACTCATGAGACTACCCATCCCATATTACATTGCTTCCTTCCTACAATTTCAATTTTAATTACAATTAAAATTACTTCACATGGCCCGAATACAAAGAGATAGTTACATCAAGTTGCCCAAGGGCTTAAAATACATCTTTACATCTTGAATACAAAAGATAGATATACATGACACAATAAAGGATATCTTCACCAAGGAATAAATTTGAATCCAATCCAAGACACGAACCACGAACAATACCTCGAAAGAGATTTGTCACCCAGCCATGTGAAACTAGTAAAGTTTTACCCCTCGTGCTAGGAGATAGAACCAAGGTACTCTCCAGACCTTAAGGAAATCTAAGACGCAAAACACCAAGAAACCAAAACTCAAAAGAAGAGAGTAAAGTACATAAAACATCATCATACTATAACACCGAGGTCAAGGTTCTAGGATACCACCTAAGTGAGTGTCATCACACCACCTGTCTATTGGGATCCTCCCTGGCAACCATGTAACCCCGGTAGCCTCTTTATGAGTAGGGATCCTCCTTGGTAGTTAACCCTAGTCCTGGTACTCCAATAAGGTTTGTGTGGCCTTAATATATTTTCTTTCATTATCTTTTGAATCCCCCCTTCCTAGGTTAATTTTTAAGGTTATCACTTGATTACAAACTCACCCATAGGATCATCTGGCAACCACTTTGGGTTCCAACACCTATGGTGAGCCACTCACCTAGGGTTCCTAGTTCCCTATCCCAAAAAAAACCCAAAGAACAAGGAAACACTTCACATGTTCTAAATCATAGGTTTAGGGAACTCTCTTGCACACTCAGGTCCTCAGGATGAGTCCTAATCTTATCCATATGCATAATAAGAATCATAGAAATGATGTCAAATATAAGACACCTTAAATACAACATTGTAACTCACCTCATGCATTAATTTAACATTCTCATGGGTGAAATGATGTAGACCAAACTAATGATAAAAATAATACAAGTGTCATGGGCCAAAATCCAAGCCCAAAATGACCAAATCAAACAGGAGTAAAACAAATGAAGGATTCATAACTAAAAATATGCATAAAACACAAGAAGGAAAAACCTCACCTAGATCTTCCTAATACTTCCTTAAGCTTCCCTAAACCTTATATATACACAGAAAAATACTTAATAACATCCAAATATATAACCATAACCCTCCCAGGAAGAAATTTGGAAGAGACATACTATCATTTAATTCAACATTCTACCTGAAAACACTACACATTGCCATCAACAAAACCAAATCAATACCTCATTTAGAAATAGATACTTTCAGACCATAAGAACATTAAATAAAATCATATAAACACTAATAAACTTATAGGAAGAGATTTTTCCAAGAAATCTTACAAATACATGTATCACAACTTCCTATAACCAAGACTTTTACAATCAATTAATTCCTTTAATGATTCATACAACCACAGAGTTTTAATTATCATTCTAACACATTACATATTTCATACAAAAACACACATATAAAAAAATACAGGAAATAAGGTGATTCTTCCTAGTTCCAAATCCTACTTGGAGTCCTATGGTGAATCCCTTCCAAAGTTGAGCAATCATAACACATGTATCAACCAACACCTTCTTCCAAGCTTCAGGATAATGGTTGTCCTTCTTTGAAAAATTTCTAAATTATTATGAAAACAAACACCCTCTTCCTCTCTGAGATTGTCCCATCTCCAATTAAATATTATAAATCCAAATTTTATTCTATGAGATAATCTACTCAAATTCTTCTGGAAATCCCCAAATCTTTTCCAACTTCCTCCTTGTTGTCCTCTTGGATAGACCCACGCATAGAGATCTATAACTTTTGAACTGCAAAATATTTCTACGATCACTCTAGTGAGAAGTGACAAAATTGGGTTTTTACTATCATATTAGAAACTTAGCAAGATCCAATAGTTGGTTAGAGAGATATGGCCTCCGCATCAGGACTATATTTTTCTTGCAACAATTGTTTCTCCATTTTTTTTTCAGAAAAATAAAACACTGTTATCTTCCTCAACTTTTGTTGAATAACACCATTTTCAAATTAAAAATTTCTATTCTAGAATCTCCATAACCAGATCTCCATGATATTATTTTCCTTTTTTTTCCTCCCAAATCTCTCCATTCCTCCAAATATTCATATCCAACCTTGTAGTTGGAGGAGTTGCTTTACGGGAAACAACTTCTCCAACTACTATAGTTGGTTCAAAATATTAAACAACTCCATAAGTCTTAAATAAATGTTTTATTATTTTTATTACTTATTTTACTTTACAAAAACCATTAATATAATAAAGATAAATAAGATTACCAAATAACTCAAATAGCCCAAATGGAAACTAACTAACCTAACTCCTAGGAGGTCTCGAGTTCAAAACCCCTAGGCAAGCTAGTTTTAATCTAAAAAGAGATAATTACTTATAATTATTTTATTTTTATTTTATAATATATTATTTACTCCATTATTATAAAATACATTCACACATACAAATCAAACACATAACTATATAAATATATTTATATACATGTAAGTATATATGTGTGCACCCATATATACATACACATATATAATAAATTAAACCACATACATACAAATATATATTTAAAAGATAGAAAAGCAAAATTCTTTAACATACATAAAGAATAAAGAAAACACACTCTAAAACATAAATCTCCAAAATCAAGAAATTTATAATACTGATTAAACCCCCAAGCTAAGGTGACTTCCTAAACAGGAACCTAAGCCAATAAGGAATCCTTGAGAGTATCTTGGAAATATCTCCACACAACAGCATTCGAGGATTTGAAGGCACGCTCAGACCTGTGTAGCCAGGTGAAGTCGATGCCAGGTACCTGCATCCTACATCATCAAGCCGAGAGAACATATATACCGACATATATACAACATAGTGGCAGACAAGGAGGGAGAGTGCGACATCGTGTGGATCTGTTGGCATTAAGCATGATTGTCATTAGTGACAACACTTATTCTGAATAGTGCATACGGAGCAGAAAAGTACATACTAAGCATAATAGAGCTTCCCGAGTAGAGTAGAGCTTACTGAGCAGAACAGAGCTTACCGAGCAAAATAATGCATACCGAGCTCGCAAATTTTCACAGTGTTTACCGAGTGCTACACGGTTAAATAGGAAATTTAGCTTCTACCGAGTAACACTTTATCTACTGAGTCTCCAGTATTTACCAAGTTTGAAACTACGACCGAGTGGTTAGTATGGACCGAGCTTCCACTTCTACTGAGTGCATGACGATGCCGAGTAATGCAGTGGATGCCGAGTATCAGAAAGTCACCGAGTTAGTTTGCAGTAACCGTGTAACTATATTTGGGCCGACTCAGTAATATTTGTATTTACTTGTTTAAGAGATGACTTTGTAATTGTTTTGGAATTGACTTAGATTGATATATAAACAATTTTTTATGTCATATCCAAAAAGGAAGATATAGAGAAGTATAAAAAAAAAGGAGAGAAAGGCAGAGATAAGCGAATTACAAAGGGCTACAATAGTATAAGAAGTAGCAAAGATCTATCCATTACAGAAGGTGATCAGTACATCAGAGAATCTCAATCAGCAAGTACAGTTGCAAGTAAGAGATCTACTATTTCATCCTAACAGGTGAATCAGCTTTAAATCCTTTAACTGGGTAGACTTAACAGTCTTTGTAAAAATCTCTTAACCGAGTGCATACTTCATTGTATGTTTGAAAAACCTCTAACAAGGTGGACCTAGCAGTCCTTATTGCTCCTAACAGGGTAGATCATCAGAAGTGATCATTGTAAGCCTTAACCGGCAAACTTTATACTGTAGTATTGAATTTTTGTGGGTATCATCCCCACCCTAGTTTTACTTTCTACTTGGAAGGTTTCTGGGTCACCAAATCTCTGTGTTCTAAGTGTTATGAATGTTTTATTCTTTCTGTTACTCATGCATGCAGTTAGATTATCAATCTAATATTATTAAGATCTGAATCTGTTAAAAGTTTTGAAGTTACTGATTCACCCCTCCCCTCTCAGTAACCTAGATAGTCTTGAATATTTCCAACAATTGGTATCAGAGCTCAGTGGATCTCAGAATAAAGTTTGATAGCTTGAGAAAAGATTCAGGACAATGGAGATATTCAGACTGAACAAAGTAATTGAGAATGAAAAGCTAGATCTGGAAATGGCCATAACTCAACTCAAAGAAGCAAGAGAGCATCTTTCCCTTTCCCTAAAAAGAAGGAAGGAACTTGCAAATCAGATCAATGACCACCAGTATGTTGAAGAAAAGATTGAAGACTTTTTCCCTTCAAGCAGCTCAGATGAAGCAAACAATACAATAAAGAACTTCTGGAAAAGAGTGGATCTCTACAAGAAGAAGTGAGAAAATTGAAAAGAGAATAGGAAATTCAGTCAACAAGATTCTGTGAAGTCTTGGAACAAAGAAACAAGATGAAAGATGAAATAGATGGAAAGAACAATGAAATCCAGAATAAAACTCTTCATCTAGAAAATCTTATTGATCAAATCTCCAATGCAAATGAAGAAATCTTGACTCTAAGATCAGAAAATGAAAATATGAGAGAAGAACTAAGATCTGAAAAGCAAATCAATTTAAGAGTGATGAGTGAGCTAGATGCTGAAAGGAAAATCAATGAGAGAATGTTGAAATCTCAAGAAGATATGAATCAGGTGTATGAACGAAACCTTCATAGGCAAAAAGGAAAAGAAGGACTTGGATACAAAGAGGAAGGTGAATCCTCCAAACAAGGTACTCAAAAGAATCAGAAACCTACCTGTAATCACTATGGAAAAATTGGTCATACTTCAAACAAATGTTGGAGCAATGGAAAAGAAAAATTCAATGGAAAATGCTACAATTGCAATCAGCTTGGTCATAAAGCAAATGAATGCAAGGAAAAACCAAGATTTAAAGGCATATGTCACAAATGTAGCAAACAAGGTCATAAGGCATCAGAATGCAGAACTAAAACACCCAATCCAGTGGAAAAAATTATTAAAGCAATGTTTGGTTGGGATTATAACACTTGGTGTAGATGTCATTACTGTGGAGAATATGGACACATTGGCATGAATTGTGTAAGGCACCACTTGAGAAAAAGGGATTCTACCATAAGATGTTATAATTGCACTAAGCTTGGTCACATAGCTAAAAACTGCATGAATTTAGGCAAAATTGAAGATGAAAAGAAAGCAAAAGCAAATAACATTAGGAAGCAGATGAGACAGAAGTGGATTCCTAAACCTACCGAGTAAACCAATCCTGAAGTCACTAATGAAGGGAGTGGCTCTATGAGCTCTAAGTAGTCTCCAAGAAAGCACTGGAATTGTATCTTCATAGACATATTCCAAAATAGTTCCTGAACTGAAAGGTAGACAGATCCAAATCAGTATGCAAGATACAACAGGATCACAAGAAGGTTAGTATCAGTTACCACTGAGCAAGGTCGGGAGTAACCTAACTTCATTTGGTTACTGAGTAAGGTTGGAGAAGTATGAATTCATATGATTACTGAGTTGCGGAGTCTTCATCGAGCAATTAATTCATAGTGGATGACAGCCTATCTAATTCAATACCCTAATTCGTACTGAGCATTAATGACAAAGTTTTAACAAAAGGAGTGAAATCAAGTTCACTATTCACCGTGAACAAAAGTCTCCTAGTGCAATCAAGCATTTCAAAGCATATTTCAGCAAGATATTCTCTTTCCTCAAAGAATTTACTGTGTTCACCGAGCTACCATGGCATCATCCAGTGCTAAAGTGAAGAAAGGTTTGGAAATGTTGGTTCATGGAGAATGGAAAGCACCAGATTTCAAACTCGTGCCCGCAGTTGCCAGAACCCTAGACCTGAGTGGAGCTCAATCTCAGATCCCTCCTAAGGTACTCCTTATTAATGATATTCACAGTCATTTTAAGTGTACAATTCAAGAGCTTGGAACCCTAGATATAGATACTATTCGTGAGGAGCTATGTGTCGATGGTGTTCTCAAATCGGAGCATCAACATTTGGAAGATAAGGGTTTAGTTCACATCACACACTTGCCTCAGAGCTTTCAGATAAAATGGGTCAGATATATCCTCAGCCAAGTACATGAAGGTAAAATATGGCTTGAGCAACCAGTAGAGATTACGAAGAAGATGATTCACCGAATCACTGGTCTTCCCATGCTCGACAAGGCAAAATCTACAAAAACCCTAGGTCAGACAGAACTGGAAGAGAAAACCCTAGCCGAGTGGGACGGTAGAGGTATGAAGATAAGTAGAATTACTGATGCAGAATTGAAGTTTGGTATACATATCATAGCTCACAAGATATACAGTTCAAGTCAGCAGAATAGTGTTCCGTGTGAAGTAGTTGACCTAGCGTATAAAATTGTAAAGAACAATCTATCATTTGACCTAGCAGATCTTTTGTTGAAATAGTTCAACAAGAACATGGAGAGCATCCAAACGTCAAAGAACAATCCATGTAAGTTTGGCTCATTGTTGGTTTGTTTATTTTTCTATGCTCAAAATTTTTTCCCCTCAAAAGGCACGGTAGTATGGAGAAAAGATGTGCGGGTTCTTTATAAGATGAATGAATACATTTTAGAAATGGGTGACAATTTTGAAAGCATAATGGATAACTATTTTGAATCATTTAAAGAGAAAATGAACAATAGATTCTGGATTCCATAGAAATTGGTGGAAGATTACAAAGATGATATTTGTTTCATGGTGGATTGTGATAATCTGTATATATAGGCAGCAAAACCAAGGATTGTACATGTGAAACCTCTTCCCTATGAGGTAAATATTGATGAAACCAAGTATATTATTGAAGCCCTAATTAATCAACCTGTTAATCGAAAGGCACCATATTTTGGGACATATGAAGAAGCTAAGGAGAGAATTGAGCTTAGTATAAAGCTTCCACAGGTGGTTAACAAAGGAAGAAAGAGGATGGCCAAAATACAAGCTAGCACACCTCTAGTGTCAACCAAGGAAAAAGGAGAGGACTTTGAAGAAGAAGAAGAGAAAAAGGATGAGGAGGAAGAAGAACAAGTACCAGCAAAGAAGAAAGGAAAAGTAATTATCACCAAGGCACCCAAGCAACCCTCTGCAGTATTTACAAGGAGTGCAAGAGGCAAGGCAAGCAAAGACAGTGAAGAAATAGTATTCAAAAGGCCTCCTCCTTCATTAAAAGAAAAGATCAAGGATATGAGAGAAGGATCTGGAATTGAAAACTTCAAATCTCTCAAATATGAAATCAGATCTGAGGAAGAGTAGTAGGAAATTGAAGATGCTGTTGTCAAGAAAATAGGAAAATGGAAATACTCACTTGAAGAGATAGCTTCTCAAATCCTAGGAATTTTGCTGAACAAAATTAAGTTGAGATGGTCCAATGCAAGACAAACTGTCAAGGACATCTATGCTCAAACCTTGAGGCAATTAATGCCAAGTTTGAAAAATGCTGAAATTAATAAGGCATTGATAGATAATGAAAATAAGTTGACACTCAAATTCAACAGTTGTTTGATTTTGATCAAAGATATTGAGTCGGTTGTGAAGAGTGCCATTGCCACATGGAAAAACATCTATAATCTTCACAAATTGAGTGCCGAAACTATGATAATCAAAGATATTGATGATGACAGTGATGAACATGAAGAAGATACCGAGGTAGACAAGAAAAGTGATGAGGAAGATAATATTGTTCGGATAGCTACAGAAGTCATTGCCTCACTTCCTCACTCTCCAGAAAAAGTTGCTACACCTAGCATAGAGATAACTTCAAGTATGATTGTGACAACTTCCATAGATACATCAAATGTCAAATCATCACTAGCACAACTCAATGTATCATCGACATAAATGACTACCACCTCTTTTACCGAGTTGCAGTCTCCTGTATCTACTTTAGTACCTACTTCCATATCAAGTTTTCCAGCAGTAAGTACCTTAGTTTTGGATACTTTAGTAAGTATTTTAGTTTTTGATTCTACAATTGTGAATACTTCAGTTTTGAGCCCTTCAAGTATTCCAGTCGGTAGTTTATCATTTTTCACAGCTAGTCCTACAATGTCTACAATAACTTCTACAAAGACATTAAGTGCAATAACAATTGATCCTAAGGCTCAACCGAGTACAAGATTTTTGAGTAAGAATGTAGAAGAGGATATAGACTTAGATGAGGAGATAGAGATTCCAAAATTAGACTTTGCAAATATTTCAGCAGACCAAATGCAAAACATTGGTGAACTCCTCCAAAAGAAAGCAAAGCAGAAGAAACTAAAAGAAGAAAGGGACAAGGAATATAAAATTATTGAAGATGAAAAGGATATTTTGTCAGAAGCATTAGGTATTAAAGTTGATTCCTCTCAACATATTTTGTTACAGTTAGCTGAGGTAGTAAACAAGTTCCATGAGGATTCCTCTGCATCAGAAAAGATTCTTGAGAAAGCTGAGAAGAAGTTTGACAATAAAGTGCTTGAGCATGTTGCTCAGCATATAGCTATTAATCAGGCAGAATTATCTTCAGTTTTGACAGATATTGAGTCCTCCTATTCCAATGTTACCTCACTTTTTGCTAAGCTATTTAATGTTGCCGAGTTCACTAAGGAAGTCAAGGATAAATTGAATAAGATTGATGAGGATCAGAAGGACAGTGTACAGAAGTTGCAACTTGAACCTAGTTCAAGCTTTGCACATCATATGAAAATCACATTCCTATCAAATAGGTAGTCGAAATTATTAAAAGAAGATACAAAGATTCGGTCAACACTGCTAGATATTCAGAACATGATCCTTCCCATCATGAACATAATGCAAAAGCACATTGTTCACTCAAAAACATTACTCCATGACAATCAATTTTCCATTGCAGATCACATGATTGAACTCTCTGCAGAAGTCCAAATAGCACTCCAAACATGCAAGATTCTGCAAGAGAATTGGGACAGAACTCTGGCACTAATCATAAAGGTACATTTTGATTTTCTTTCACATTTTGGATTCTCCCTGTAAAATACTTGTATATACACCTTTGGCATTATTGTCAAAAAGGGGGAGAAAATGTATAGGAGAAAGTGTATAAGATTAAGGTGTGTAATACGAAAGGGGGAGAAAGTACTCTATATAAGGGAGTCATGAAATGTATAAACAACAGTTTGACAAAGATAAATTTTGAAAAATAAAAAAAAAGATTCAGCATGATTCTTGTATATAAGTTTTGGCAATAAGTGTTTTTGTCACTAATGCCAAAGGGGGAGATTGTTGGCATTAAGCATGATTGTCATTAGTGACAACACTTATTATGAATAGTGCATACCGAGTAGAATAGAGCTTACCGAGTAGAGCAGAGCTTACCGAGCAGAACAGAGCTTACTGAGCAGAACAGTGCATACCGAGCTCACAAAGTTTCACAGTGTTTACCGAGTGCTGCACGGTTAAACAAGAAATTTAGTTTCTACCGAGTAACACTTTATCTACCGAGTCTCTAGTATTTACCGAGTTCAAAACTACGACCGAGTGGTTAGTATGGACCAAGCTTCCACTTCTACCGAGTGCATGATGATGCTGAGTAACGCAGTGGACACTGAGTATTAGAAAGTCACCGAGTTAGTTTGCAGTAACCATGTAACTATATTTGAGCCGACTCAGTAATATTTTTGTTTACTTGTTTAAGAGATGACTTTGTAATTGTTTTGGAATTGACTTAGATTGATATATAAACAATGTTTTATGTCATATCCAAAAAGGAAGATATAGAGAAGTATAAAAAAAAGGAGAGAAAGGCAGAGATAAGTGAATTACAAAGGGCTACAGCAGTATAAGAAGTAGCAAAGATCTATCCATCACAGAAGGTGATCAGTACATCAGAGAATCTCAATCAACAAGTACAGTTGCAAGTAAGAGATCTATTGTTTCATCCTAACAGGTGAATCAGCTTGAAATCCTTTAACCGGGTAGACTTAACAGTCTTTGTAAAAATCTCTTAACCGAGTGCATACTTCATTGTATGTTTGTAAAACCTCTAACAAGGTGGACCTAGCAGTCCTTATTTCTCCTAACAGGGAAGATCATCAAAAGTGATCATTGTAAGCCTTAACCGGCAAACTTTATACTACAGTATTGAAGTTTTGTCGGTATCATCCCCACCCTAGTTTTAATTTTTACTTGGAAGGTTTCTGGGTCACCAAATCTCTGTGTTCTAAGTGTTATGAATGTTTTATTCTTTCTGTTACTCATGCATGTAGTCAGATTATCAATCTAATATTATTAAGATCTGAATCTATTAAAAGTTTTGAAGTTACTGATTCACCCCTCCCCTCTCAGTAACCTAGATAGTCTTGAATATTTCCAACATGGATCTCTTGTAGGAGCGACTATGATTGCCTCTCCTCATCCCATAAGCACATTAGATAGTTTCAACCAAATCATAAATGGATTAGTAAGGTTAGCTCTAGAATAATCATTACTCCGTATTGTAAAACAAGAATGAATCAGCTTCATAATATAATCATGTAAATATATATATATATAAGAAAAATGTCCTACTGATAATGTAAATCAATTACTAACTTTCATAAACTAGTTTTATTAATCAAACATATGCTCAAAAGGTCTCATCATCAAATATGAATAACCAAACATAGAGTCTATCATACTAAATGTAATAATCTTGTTAGGGTACTAGGGTGAGTGTTGCATCCTTTCCCCATAAAATAAGGCTTGACCCTATGAGCCTACAAATAAATATGGATATGCAACTCTAAGTCTGTTAGTATCCTCTTATGTAGTTGAGGTATCATCACCTAAGTCTAGTATGGAGGAAACATATAGTCCATAATGCTAAAATATCACAATCATTTCTAGTCTCAAGTATAACAAGTAGCATCATTAAAGTGGGTAGCACAATTAACCCTTAAGTGATTAAAACCAATTAACCTAAGATAATCATAAACATTGATAATGAGCATCTCACAAAGAAACATATAGATCTATCAGGTGATCCCTTCACATCAAGGTCCTAAAATATCATCGATGCATGAGAAGATATAAAGGGACATACCTATACAATATTTATCATTTCCAAAATTAGAATGTGAAGTTATAGTGGTTGGAAGAGAGTTGGGTTAAGAAAACTCCTCAAAGAAGGATCATTCTCTTATAAAAATAACGATACAATCATATATAACACTTCCTAACTTCCAATGAATATATCCAGGACATGTTAGGGTTGGAGGGGCATTACATGCTCAGTAGTATTGCCTTGATGACATTCACGGTCATCAATCACATAATAATAAAAAAAACACAATATAAATATATAAATTTCAAACATAAACCATTAGGTAGAATGGTAGTACCTTGATGATTAATTATATTATATTCCAACTTCCATAGCCGAGGTGTCATTGTCCGTGGCTTAGATGTAGTCTCTTCTTTCCCATTGAAAAGATGTTTTTCAATAATTGAATAGTTATGATTTTTGTGGAGAAAGTGTTTATGCTCATCAAACACCTTCTTTCCTAAACTTTTTGAATGATGAGATTTCATCTTTGGACCACAAACTAGACATGCAAATTTTCCCTTTGTTTAAAGACCTACAAGATAATGATACAATTCGATTAAATATGTTAATTTTTATATTTGTAATTATCATGTGCAACTTGAATTCACCATAACATACCATAAAAGTGTGTTAGCCCTAGGGCATCATGTATTGTCCATACAAGCATTGCATAGAATTGAAATTGTTTATCTCCTATTGGTCTAGAGATGTCATACATAGTGAGACCATTCCATAACTTCACTAATTCATTGATAAGAGGTTCAATATATACATTCATATCTTTAACTTGATATTTACCTAGTTGAATGAACAACAACATTACATAATTATTGTGACCATTTTACTGCAAGATTTATAATTACATGCAAATAACTATTAAATGATCAAATACCTGGAACAATCATTACCAACATAATGTGCTCCCTCTTTATTGAAATCCATGGAGGAATGTTATTATTGATGACAAAAATAGGCCAAACAGAGTAAACATATCTTATCTCTCCAAATGGATTGACACCGTCCGCTGCCACTGAAAGCTTGAGATTTTGAGGTTCTTCGATAAAGTGCAGCCACTTTTCCTCTATGTCCTTAAATACAAAACCATCCACAAGAATTTGAATAATGTCATCTCGACTCCTATTGCATGCATGGTAATCCATAAATTGTGCCAAGCTACTACACCTGAATAATCTTTGCAAACGTGGTATAATGGGCATGTAATGAAGAACCTTGTGAGCCACCTTTTTTGTTATTTGATCTGTTCGATATCTACTCATATGACATTTAGGGCATTCTGTTGCAAATTCATATTTTTTATGATAAATAATATGATCATTGGGATAAGCATCTATTGCTTGATACTCTATTCCAATATCTTTCATAGTGGCACATAATTCTTGGTACGAGCGAGGGAGAATATTTGATGGTGGTAACAAAAACTCACCTATCAATCTATAGAAAAAATATAAGTTGTTAATATTAAAAATATTTATGGTACATGTTTCACCCTTTAATTACTATAATGACATATATGATATACCTTAGCATATGTGGCATTGTTATGTTGGATAAACCATTCATAACTTTTAATCTCAACAACAATAATACAATAGAGAGGATTTATTTGGGAGCCTTTGTAAAGGGTCGTGGCTGCCTTCTCAAGTAGAGGTATATCATGGATGACATCAACATCATCTTGATCATCATCATCAATTGTGTGAATACCAAATGTGTCATGGATCAATGTATTAGTACCATCATCTTTAAATGTGTTATCTGGTGCATGATCACCATCTTCCATGGGATCATAATCTTCAGCTTCAATATTTGCACCTCCATGATCCTCCACTTCCAAAACCATATTCTCCATATTCGCACCTCCATGGTCCATATCACGTACTCCCCTAGGAGGTCAACCTATATAAAAATGAGGAACACAAATAAACCATGATAATGATCTCATCATTAAGTTTATTTCATATATATATTAATTGTTAAATAAATATAATGAAAAACTTACCAATTCATGATAATCAAACCCTCCTTCAATGTGACGATTATCCCTACAATGTCTCTTAGCTGTTTTGATTAGCAATCTTCTAGTGTTTAAGCCCTTACAAATATTGTAGGGACAATAACATTTTCCATCGCCTTTTATTTTCAATTTAGATCACAATCTATTGATTGTATCCCTATTACCTTCTTCACTTGGATTGTCTGACATGATTCTTCTTCACTTAGATTATCTATAACCTAATTATATATAGAAATTGAAAAGTTAGTTATGAAATGATGTTGTAGTATAGTATACCAAATTGAAACACTTCTATTATTGTAGTCTTCCACCTCAAACTCTTTCCTATTGTGGAAAGAAAGAAAGATATTCAAATAATATAGTAGTTTGCAAATCAAAATAAAATATCATATATATTATACACAAAATATATCAGAAGTGCATCAAATTTGACCAAGCACTACTGGGAGCTAGACTTGGCAACAAATGGGAGCTAGACCCGGCAACAAATGGACTTGTGATGATTTTCACAATAATACATTTGTTGCAAGGTATAAGGTCCCAGTATTGCTTAGGAAAATCTGCATGGTGAAGGTTGTATAGGTTGTATATGCTGTGTGTGTGTGCACACATAAAAAAGGGGGTCTTTATCTTTGATCTTAAAATGAGAAATATGCCTATCTAACACTTTTTGAGGGTGCAAAGAACAAAAAATTGAGGCAACTTGAGACCAAAAATGGAGGAAAGTTGTTGATTGAGGGTATAGGGAACAACAATCGTCAGTACTTTTATCGAATTGTAAATTTCAATTTTGAACCATTCTGTGAATATAGACCATGGATGTAATCTCAGAAAATAACAAAATGTAGACATGATAGATTACTTATTTTGTTATTCTACATTACTTACTATTTGAGTGCACGTTCCACCTGCAACTTGATCAAGTCTTGTTTGATGCTTCAATTTTGTGTTGAATGTACTGTAGAAGTACACAATTTTGTATTTCCCCAATATGTTATTCAAAAAATAACAATAGAATAAAATACTTGTTGAGAAAGATCATCATAGGAGTATCAAAAGCTCAAGATCCAAAGGTAACTCAACATTATAAGACTCTTACATTCAGCCTTCATCTCATGCACCTAATAAATAGGAGATAAAATACATGAAATTGAAAAATTACATTACAAAACAATGAGCTAAAACTACCTACAAAAGTAGTACCCAATTTATATACAAAACAATGAGCTAAAACTACCTATAAAAGGGACCAGTAGTTCTACAATTAAATCATCATAAGTTTTCCATTATTTAATAGTCACACATGGCACAGACTCTCTTCAAACTCACAATACGTTGCATGTGTAGTAAAAAACTCATGAGATTCTAAAGAAGGCCTCACTCTTAATCAGCCAAATCTTCCTTGTACCACACAAAAAATTGTGTGATAACTATGTCTACTCCAACCTTAATTGTTTAAGAATTCATCATATCAGATAAAGTACGTTTAAGAATTGTTGGGATTGGTCCTTTGGCATGTATTAACCAGAATACAATTTTCAACATATTATTATCACTCTATTTCTTTATTGTAAACATGCCATTGGTTCAGTTTTGTAAATTTTTTTTTGTGTAAAATGCATTTAAAATTATCTTTATTGTCTTCTGATTGTCTAAATGCTTCTTTATTTTTCATCCAATTAATACATGCTAGTATATAAAGAAGACAATTAGAAGACAATGAAGATTTGTCTGACAAAAATGAATACACTAAATTGAACCAATGTCATGTTTACAACAATTATCATAACTCGCAAGAAAAAATGAAACAATGGCATGTTTATAACTATTTAAGAGTGAGGCCTTCTTTAGAATCTCATGAGTGTTGTACTACACATGCAACGTATTGTGATTTTGAAGAGAGTTCGTGCCATGTGTGATAGAACCTACTTTATCTAATATGGTGCATTGTTAAACAAATTAAGGGTAGAGTAGTTATTACTTAGTTTTTTGTGGGGGACAATGAAGATTTGTTTGACAAATAGTAGGTCTTCTTTAGTATTTCATGAATTTTTACCACATACTGTTTCAAGCCTTTGAGTCCTAGAGACAAGTGGAAATAGGAGTTGCTTTGTTTAGTGAGGGCTAATTAGGTCTAGGAGAAGAGCATTTGGGGATGGAAGATTGAGATTGAGATGGGGATAGTAACTTTGAAAAGGGTATTTGAAAAGGTAAGTACTTTTCTAGGTTGTTTGGAGACTTTGGGTGTAATTTTCTGAATTCTGTGTGTGTAGGGCTACTAGACAGGCCTAGAAGGGTTGTAGAATAAGAATGGTGTAAGTTGAATAGATCAGAGTGAATGGGGTGTTGAAACATGGTGAATAGACCATGATGAGATGATACTTGATGTTAGGATCAGGGTGAAAAGCCTAGTTGAGGTGTATGCCAGAGGAATGGAGACAAGGTTAATGATTGATCAAAGATCATATGAAACTATGTAAACCACTTTTAGTAATAAAAAATGTAAATTTCATGTATATTGCCAGTCTCTGTCATAGGGCTAAAGTTAGAGGGTTCATTGACAAAATGATCCTTTGAATGGTTACTATGAATATGAATGATTTGATATAGCATATTGCTCATTTTACTTGAAGTTTGGAATAGCTTGTGTAAGGGTGAAAGTACTTTTGATCATTTTGGTCGTGACTGTTCCTGTACATAGTCAGGAAATATAACTATCTAATGATTATATGTAATGTTTAATGGATTAAATGCTTTATTCTTGGTAGAAGTGAATGGAAGGAATAGTGTTGGTGTTAGGTTTCATTTATTATTGAATTCAATGGTTTCCAAGATGTGTTGAGGAGTTTTCTCCTTGTTTAATGTTAACTGTTCCTGCACAATCCACTCATACAACAATGAAATGCTATGTGGATTAAGGGATGGTTGATAGTGTCCCTTGAGGGAAGGGGGATTGTGAAAGAATTGTTATCATTGTATCGTGTATTTCTAATATGTTTGGATGCAGGGTAGACTAGGAGAATGAAGGATCACTCACTGATTGCATGATAACCCAATTTTGAAGGGTCATTGGTTGAGGGGACAGTCAAGGTCCAGATGATTGGGCCATTGGAGGACCCTATTTCTTTGTATTAATTTCTATTCAAATTGGATGCATGGATTTCTTTTGAATTATTAGCTGCTATGTATCCTACAACTACATCCGTAAATTTGCATATACTTCTCTAGGGTTGTAAGTCACTTAGGGATCAAAATAGAGAAAATAAATCAAAATCATTCTTTGTCCTATTTCCTTTTAACAAAGTCTCAACTATCAATGATACAATACATTTGATGCCCTAAGCTATCAATACAAATGGTGCCTAGCTAGAAGCTCACGGGCTGTCCATTTGATAACCACAATCAACATTTCAAAAAAATTGATATCCTTGAGCACAAGCACCAATAACATCAAATAATGGAGTTAAAGCATGGGCTAGGGCACGACACTAGTAGAATGCGATCATTTCAGTGAGCATCTCAGCAATATACAATGGCATCAATAAATGTGCCAGTAATATCAACAAATGTGAAACATGGTGAATGGGGTGTTGAAACATGGTTTGGAATAGCTTGTGCAAGGGTGAAAGTACTTTTGATCATTTTGGTCGTGACTGTTCCTGTAGACAGTCAGGAAATGTAATTATCTAATGATTATATATAATGTTGAATGGATTAAATGCTTTATTCTTGGTAGAAGTGAATGGAAGGAATAGTGTTGGTGTTGGTGTTTCATTTGTTATTGATTTAAATGGTTTCCAAGATGTGTTGAGGAGTTTTCTCCTTGTTTAATGTTAACTGTTCTTGTACAATCCACTCATACAACAATAAAATGCTATGTGGAAGGGATGGTTGATAGTGTTCCTTGAGGGAAGGGGGATTTTGAAAGACTTGTTATCATTGTATTGTGTATTTCCAATATGTTTGGATGTAGGGTAGACCAGGAGAATGAAGGATCACTTACTGATTTCATGATAACCCAGTTTTGAAGGGTCACTGGTTGAGGGGATAGTCAAGGTCCAGATGATCTGGCCATTGGAGGACCCTATTTCTTTGTATTAATTGCTATTCAAATTGGATGCATGGATTTCTTTTGAATTATCGGCTATTATGTATCCTGCAACTACATCCGTAAATTTGCATATACTTCTCTAGGGTTGTAAGCCACTTAGGGATAAAAATAGAGAAAATAAATCAAAATCGTTCTTTGTCCTATTTCCTTTTAACAAAGTCTCAACTATCAATGATATAATACATTTGATGCCCTAAGATATCTGTACAAATGGCATCTAGCTAGAAGCTCACGGGCTGTCCATTTGATAACCAAAATCAACATTTCAAAAAAATTGATATCCTTGAGCACAAGCACCAATAACATCAAATAATGGAGTTAAAGCACGGGCTAGGGAATGAGACCAGTAGAATGTGGTCATTTCAGTGAGAATGTCAACAATATACAATGACGTCAATAAACATGCCAGTAATATCAACAAACATGAATCCAAAGATTTCAAAATAGTGAATCGATATCCTTGAGCACAAGCACTAATAACATCAAATAATAGAGATAAAGCACTGGCTAGGGCATGACAACAGTAGAATGTGGTCATTTTAGAGAGCATTCATGATCAAAAAAAATGCAATGCTTTTGAAATTTGTGGTCGAATATGATGCTAGAGGTTTGAAAGATGAAGAAATCACATACCTTCTCTCTCGCTCAGCTTTCACTCATTTTCTCCCGCTCCTTTTCTATGGCAATTGAAATAAAAATGATTTGGCCATTTCATTTTTTTTTCATCTATACCCCAATACTGTTGGAATACCAATGGTCAATTTAAAACCCATCAGAATACCAACACCATCGGGGGCCTATTACAAAAAAAAACCAAATTCATAAAAAAATTTACCCATCGAAAGTTTCTGTCAAAATTTGGCCCCAAATGTAGTAGTGTGCAAAGGAAAACTTGATATTTAGACTTCACTATGATCTTAAATTCATTTCTATCCACATTCAATCAAGAATGAGGAAGAAAAATATAGTTCATGCAAAATTTGTGGCTTCCAATTTAGTGATAATGATGCAGTCTCTCAGCTTGAAGCCCCATACAAGGTGACACTTAAGTTTGCAATGAGAATAATTGAGTTAAAGGACTACACTTTACCACCTTAAGAACCACCTCCAAAAATACAAGCTTGGTTTCTCTACAATAATATGTAGGAAATTATTTGATAGTCAATAAATCTTATCGCAACATGCCACTCCCTATCACTACCTTCTCTCGCCAACTAAATTCAAATCCTGCACATTCCAGTAGCTCTGCTAGGGTTTCTCCCCATCATGCAACATCTTCATTTGTGAATGAGCTTGTTGATAGTGTTGTTGGTGTGGCAATGGTGGTATCCCATGTCCCTTCTCCTATGGTTCCTTCTGTGCTCAGGGGTTCTTCTTCTTCTCTTGTGGGTGCTCACTCTTCGATGTTCAGGCACGTTGCTACTATTGGCCTCGTTGGTGTTATTCCTTCTGTAGCATCCCTTGTTTCACCTATGGTCATTCCCACTATCATGGGTCATGTTGGCATGGGGGTGTCCATCAGAGCTGGTGGTGTATCGATAGATTTACATACCTTAGGTGATGGTGCTGATCCTAAGAGGGTTTTGGTGGCCTCTGATGATTTGGGGATGGGGGTGCATGTTGATTGTAGGGCCTCCTCTGCTGTGGTGCCTCCTTTGGTGTTTGCTAGTCTTGGTGGCTCTTTTGCGGAATGTGTAGCTGTTGGAAGGGGTAAGTGTTCTAAAATTTCTAAGCCTTTCCTAGTATGTCGATCTATTTCCATTCAGTTGGAAGATGAGACTCAGACGGTTGCTAAGAATGATCAGGTTGCCTCTGACCTCTCATCTCTTGCTATTATCTGTTGGTTTAAGGGTTTATGTCCTAGTCTCTTGGGGGCTCCATGATTGTATCTCTAAGTATTGGAAGCCCATCATCTCAAACTCAGTTTAGATTTTTCCTTTGGCTAAAGGTTTCTTTATTTCCAAGTTTGATAATGTGGAAGACATAAATATTATTTTTGTGAGAATTTTCTTACTTGGGAGAATTTTTTTCCTTTGATAATGAAGCCCTGGCACGAGGATTTCAACTCTGTGCCTAAATCCTTTTGTAAAATGCCTATTTGGATTAGAATTCCTTACCTCCCACTTCATCTTTGGGTGGATCCTCTCCTAGAGGAAGTGGGTTAGGCCCTGGGATATTTTCTTATGGTTGATGTGGATTCTTCTAATATCCTTCATTCTACATATGCTCATATTCTAGTCAATATTGATGCTTCTAAGGGGTTGTCGATACAGATCAAGATATAAACTCTGAAGGGTTCCTAGGTTCAACCTCTGGACTATGTAGGGATTCCCTTTAGATGTAGAAGATGCTTCAATACTGTGCATGTTGCAGCTAAATGTGATTTTCAAAAAGTGAAGTTGAAGAAGCCCCCCTCTTGGTGGAATGGTGCCTCTTCTCAACATTACATGGTTAAGAGTTCTTCTCAATCAGATGGGCAAGATCCATCTCCAAAGATAGATTCAGGATCTATTGGTTCTTCTCCCTTGGTTCCTACTTCTAGTCTCTCATCTGATGATATTGTGAATGTTGTTGTCCATTTTGTTGTTGCTTCAAATTGTAGTCCAGTTTATCAGTCTGAGTCTGCTACCACTCTTTTTGGTTTTGCTGGATCTGTCCCTGCTGCTAGTACTCATAGGGTCACTCTTGGACCATTTTTTGGTGGTGTCCATACGTGGATCCCTCCTTCTATGATTGTCTCTGACTCAGGTTCTCCACGGTTAGCTGGTCCTGCTGGCTCTTCTCTTAATGCTGGTTCTGCTAGCTCTCTGCTTTGAGTTGTCCTCTCTTTGGGCATTTCAGTGTTAGATTCGTTGTCTTGGCAAGAGGGGGCTGTTAAGATTGAAGATGGTTGGATCACTATCCAAATTAAACATTCTAGGAATTCTACTCCTTTTGACAATACCTTTTGATCCCATAAGAAAGGATCCAAAGGGTAATTTTCTGGTTTTTAGGTGTTTGTTGGTCTTTTGACAATATTTTCTATGGTGGGCTTTATTGAAAATATTTTTATAATTTGGATGTAAAGGGTTTCGGGGCCCCTTCAAAACCCGCTTTTCCATTTAATGGAAAACAATATGTAGGGCATTTGAAATTCAAGTACCAATAATACCACTACAAGCATAATGTGAGCTAAATGGAGTGTCGTAAATTGTACTTCTTTAATTAATGAGTCCAATTTGACACTTTCCATGCAATTCGAAAGGGGAGATACCCCTTGAACCCACAAGGGGTGTTGCCCCCATAAACCTTTGGGGGAAAGGGTTGCTGCTACTTGACCCTGCTAGGGGAGCTACCCCCAAACACTCGTTGAATAATTTGGGAGGAAAATACATTGATAAAAAGTGGGGAAAAATTAACTTTTGACTTTGATAAGACTCCATATAACAACATTAGGGTTTACAAGGAAGATGGGGAGATGGGGGAAAGGTGGGGAAGATGAAGAGAAGGAAAAGTGGGAGAGAGATAGGGGAAAGAGAGATGGATAAGGGAAAAAGGATTTAGGGTTGATGGATTATGGCTATAGGTTGTAGGGAGAGAGAGAGAGAGAGAGAGAGATAAGAAGGGGACAGGGGTCCCCTCCTCTCTCTCTCTCTCTCACACACACACACACATTCCCTCCATAATTACTCTATATCTTACGATCCCTTAGGACCCCTTACCATACATTAATGTATGGTAAGGGGTCCTAGAATACATTAATATATCCTAGGATCCCTTAAGACCCCTTAGCAACTCTTACCATACATAATGGGTTGTAAACGGTCATAAGGGGTCCTAAGATACATTAATGTATCCTAAGATCTCTTCGGACCCCTTACCATAGATTAATGTATGGTAAGGGGTCCTAAGAGGTCTTACGAGGTTCTAGGATCCCCTTAAGACCTCTTACAACCTCTTAGGACTTGTTACCCTACATTAATGTATGGTTAATGTATCCTAGGACACCTAAAGACTCCTTAAGAACCCTTATGACCCCTTAGGACCTCTTATCATACATAAGGGGTCCTAACATATGTTAATATATTGTAGGATTGCTTACCATACATTAATGGATGGTAAGGGGTCCTAAGGGGTCTAAGAGGTTTTACTAGGTCCTAGGAACTACTTAAGACCCCTTAGGACCCCTTACCATACATTAATGTATGGTAATGGGCCCTAAATGATCACAAAGGGGTCTTAAGGGATCATAGGACCCATTATAACCCCTTAAATAAAAATTCCTAAAGGGTCATAAGGGGTTTTAAGGTGTCCTAGGATACATTAATGTATGTTAGGACCCCTTAAGACCCCTTATTACCTCTCTTTCTCCAATTATCACCCTCTCTCTCCCTCTACATCAAAAAGAGAGGGATAAGGTGTGTGTTTGTGTGTGTGAGAGAGAGAGAGACCTCTCTCTCTCTCTCTCTCTCTCCTAACCCTAAAACCTATAACCATAATCTATCAACCCTAAATCCTTTCTCCTCTCTCTCTCTCTCTCTCTCTCTCTCTCTCTCTCTCTCTCTCTCTCTCTCTCTCTCTCTCTCTCTCTCTCTCTCTCTCTCTCTCTCTCTCTCTCTCTCTCTCTCTCTCTCTCTCTCTCTCTCTCTCTCTCTCTCTTCCTTCTCTCCATCTTTCTCACCTTTCCCCCATCTCCCCTATTCCTCATAAACCCTAATGTTGTTATATGGAGTCTAATCATAGTTGAGAGTTAATTTTTCCCCACTTTTATTAGTGCACTTTCCCCCCAAATTAATCAATGATGGTTTGGGGGCAGTGCCCCTTATGGGGGTCTAGGGGCACTATCCCTAGTGGGGTCAAGGGTTAGTGCCCTTTTGGGGTCAAGGGAAATGCCCCTTACAGGGTTGAGAGGCAGTGCCCTAGGCACACTCTTTATTGCGGTACAAGGTGGGGTCAAGGGGAAGCACCCCCGCCACCAAGACCAAATTAGTACCTTGAAAACCACACAAAACTCCATGGCGCACACCATTTTCTTGATTTTTAAGATGTCTAATGAAAATTTTCATATTTAACATTTAGTGTGCACCATTTATAGTGTGTGCCATATGTAGTGTATTTTCTACATGTTTTTATTGCAACATTTTGCACACACCAAATATGGCACACTCCAAATAGGCTTGGTGCGCCCAAGCTTAAGGCTTGAAATGCTGAACCTTATGACGTGTGCCATATAGGGTGCACACCATATGATTTTTGGGGGACCAAAAAGTTGAGTGACATCTTTTTGGTCCCCCATCTTTGTGCACTTACCAATCTACTTGTCCAAACTTGAAAAAATATATGTTATTATTTTGCACTTCATTCTTTACATATTCAATTTTTTTTGTGTATTTTTATTATTATTTCAGTGCAAGTTATGTGACCCGCACACTCACTGATCTAATTTTCAAGATACATCCACTTCAAAAAATCATAAAAAAATACTAAACAAAAAATACAAATAAAAATACGCTTCTAGTACCCACTCTTAACAATATTTCTACCAATGGATATTTCAAAATACTAAATGCAGCTATTAAATTTTTGACCTGTACACTAGGCACTACATTAGGTTTTTTTGAAAAAATAGGAACACTTAGTGTGTGTGGGAATGATTTGACCCTATAAATATTATCCAATTTTTGAAAAAAATAGTAGTATATAAACTTGATTTAGAGTACTACAGTTATTGTTATGTAACTTTTGAGTGTGCAAGTATCAAATCACTCCTCTAAGTTTAGGTTTAGTTGATTTCAGGGGAAAAAATAGTGGCCACTTTTGAACCCCTTTTTGTTCACCATCTTGATGCACATACCCTTTAGAGGGATATGGAAAATTAGAAATGACATAAGGTCAATTCAATTAGAACTATTGACAACTGTATTCAATCCAAGAGAATGCAAATAAAATAGAACCTCAAGATTTGAGTGATGCAAAGGTATATATCATCATGTCCTAACATACATCTCAAAAATGATCAAAGCCAATAATCTTCTTTACCTATTGAATTTATCTTGATATTGTTGATGCTTATCCAAGAAAATGAAATGATCACTTACCCTAAACCAAATGCACATATAACCTTGCTAAAAAGTACAATTTTAAATTCAAGATCTTGTGTGTATAGGATTATCCTTAATATTTAGAACTAAAATTTCTAATTAAAAACTATCCGCCCATTTTGCAAAAGGGAAAATTATGTATAAATTACACAAGAATATAGAGGATAGGCACACAATATTATTGTGTTGGAAGTTAGTTGACACGAGAGATGCCAAATTTTGTGTGTCAATGGTTTTATTGATCACACATTCTAGATTTTCTATAACTACTACTTATGCAAAAAAATTGATGGTGGAGGATCATTGCCATGCTTGTGTGAAAACAACCTAACAAACATCACAAGCATTTACTCTTCTAGCTTCATATTTTTTTGTACATTCAAATTTTTCTTGAAATTAAAAGCTAACTACAACAATCTTTGATGTGCAACTATAAGTAGTTAAAACAATCAAATAATAAGGAAGTTGATTTCTATTTTCATTGTTATATAAATCCTAAAGAAGCTTTTAAACACCATGCCTAGGATATATAAATGTATCTGCCTAATTTGTTCAAGGTCCCAAGAGTACAACTAGGCTAGGTTAAATGGTGTGATTAGGTTCCTGTTGACATTTTGCCACCATTCATCCCATCACAAATAACCAATATGAGAAATTTATTATGGGTTGAACTCTTCTTCAGGTGGGTTAACACATCATGTTATCTTCAAGGTGCGATAACACTTCATGTTACCCCCATTTCATGATTTCCTAGCAATCCTTTTTATCTCTTGCAAAATGGAAAACCAGTCAGGCTCTGCCACGTGGCTCCATTGTGTTTGGTGACGTGAGACACCATTTCCCTAAGTTTTAAATCTCGTGTATCTTCATTCTTCATCAACAGTCATGGTTTACCCTGCCATGTCATGAGTCTCTTCAGGGAGCATATGATGGATCGCGGATGGAGAGGGTCAAAAGTACACTGCCATGTGAAGGGGTTAACATTTCGTGTTATCCCATTTCAATTTTGCACGGAGCAATGACAACTTTCTAGATGGAAAAATGTCACCATTCTCTTTTGTTGGTTGTTGTGGAATCATGCCAGCCATCCAATTTAAAAGATTTTCTCCATCAATGATGGTGTTTTAATATTTCATTGTGAGACTTTGCATTGTATCTGGACCGTCCATTCCAATTCAAATATTTTCATCAATGACTCATACTTTTTACTGGTGGGTTGGATCTTTTTCCACGCGTGGAGGTGTTACTTACAGGTGTGCGGGGTTGGTTAACATGTCATTTTATCCCATTCCGATAGTTTTTTTTCCAGCATTATGATTTGCTTATTTGCGGCTCTAGCACGTTACCATGACTATTCTTCAATGCTGAGCGACTTCTTTGGTTTTGCGAACATGATGCCAGTGCATCCCCATGCCTCTCTATTGATTTGCAGGGATATTTGTGTCCCTTCCATCTGCCAGATGCATTGTTTTGGCCATTTCTGTCACTTCATCGATGAGTATTCATGCAAAGATTAGATTTTGTATTTGATTTTCATTTATTTCTGTCTTCTATACCTTAACTCCACCTTGATTGGGGTTCAAACTTCATGTTATAATTTGAGTTTTGCCCAAACTCTTTAAAAGATAATTTTTTGTACATATTATGGGTTCTCCTTTTAATTTTTTTCTCTCTTGTAGCAGCTATGCTTTTCATCTATAAATTTGCCTTTGTCTTACATGAATATAAAATTCTTGTTTTATCTCTACTCACCATTCTACTATCTTGTGCATCTCTTTTTTCTTGTAGTGAATGTTTCTTCTTTGTTTCTTTGGTTTATGTGTTGTGTGTAATGTTCTCATGGATGCCATATTGTGAAGATTATCATTCCTTGTAGTATCTTATTAGTTCTAACCTGCATATGAGTTATTGAGAGGTAGATTAGAGTTGAGATTTGTGTATGTTGGGGTTCTTTATTCATGTTTTGTGCAACTATAGGTAGGGAGAAATCAAATTTCAATTTGGTGCATCACCCCCCTTTTCCTTTTCATGCATTCCTTCTTCCCCTTTTCCCTCAAAAGCAATAGTTAGGTGCATCCTAATTATAAGGAAGTTGTCTTTCTTTGGAGATTCAGCCTCAAAGCACAAGTCCCACACTTGGAGGTTGTTTCCATGTTATACAAGGTTGCCCGGGGATAACACCTCAATCATGAGTGCAAACTTTTGTGTTAATAGCTCCCTAATCATCAAACTAGTTTATTAAATAAATAGTGAGGTGTACATCAATATAATAGAATGTCAACTAAGCCTTCCATCATATGTTAACAAGTGTCATGTGCATATGTCATATTTCCTATATATCTTTGGTTGTGTTAAATATTTGATACATGTTGTCCTAGCTAGTTGGCCCAAATGTGTGAAGCTAATGTATTTATGTTTTAAAATTTATATGGATCTTCACTAGAAACATATGTGTGTAGGTGCATGTATTTTGTATGTGCAAGACATACACATTGTGGAATGAGTGTAAGAGCTAGTGATATTATTATTAATTTGTTGAATTGCAAACTCCTAAAGTTAAATGACATGAAGTTAATGAATGTGTGCATGATTAGATTTTGCATTGATTTATATTATGTTGTTAAAAATTGATATTATGTTTGTGTCAATGTTGGCTATTATGAACGTGGGGCTTACTTTTTATAAATGTGTGTCTAAGGAATAGTTGATTATTCCTACATAATTGATTGTATAATTCATGGTTTGCACAATTCACCCACAAAAGGTGTTGCTTCTATGCTAATTGTGAAGTCAAAATGTTGTTCTTGATGTTGATCACTAACCACAAAATAAATTTTATGTATCATATATAGAATAATATGGATAATTTAGAATCATTTACATAACTAATTATAAAACCATTTATATAATAATTGGTTATCATTTAAACCCTAATTCGTAGTAGCTCTAATAGAAGCAATATTTTCATATAAACAAAGCATAACATGTATAAGCTAGGGTTTGAAACCAAATAAGGAACTTGAAAGAATAATATACCGACTTGGAGTTGATGTGGTGTACACATGGTATTTTCTTTAATGTTGAGGGAAATGAGATGACAATTTCACATCATTAATGTGGTGCTTGATTGTGTAAGGCATCCAAATTACTCAAGTTCTATCATTGTCACAACAAATTTTTCATTCATTGTAGCTCTCAAAATGACAAAATAATTTCCATTTTGAGATTTTAAAAATTTCCAAAAAGATATAATGATGCCTTTTCTCGAAGGTTGAGGGAGCTAAGATGGTGGTGTACAAAGTTGATGTGGTGGTCAGTTGTCTAAGATGTCCAAACTACTCCGGTTCTATTATTGTCATTGTGAATTTATCATTCACTGTACCATTCATTCTCATGAGAGATGGATTCTTGTGAACCACTACTTGGGAAAAATGGGCCAATGAGTCTGACTCAAAAACTACATGTAGTGAATTATGATAGCAATATCATAATTTGACTTGCAACAGAAAATATTTCCTACTTACCAATTAATGAACTAAAGGGACTACATATGTAATGAATTGTTCATAAGTAACAACACTTGTTGAAGGTTTGTAAATGGGGTAGCAAGCTAAGAGGGCTTAACCTTGGAGGGAATGCCATGGTTAAGTTCAATTGAGTTGGATTAATACTGGATAGTTGAATTTTTGAGAAGGCCTAATGATTCACCTTTATGATCACCACCTACATGTAATGTGTGCTAGGTATATCATTCATTATCATAAGAGATGGGTTCTTGCGAACCACTACTCATGAAAACTAGGTCAATGAGTTTGATTTGAAAACTACACAGTTGAATCTTGATAGCAATATCATAAGGCTTCATACTTGCAATAGGATCACTTTGTTTCTCTTCATACTATTCTTTTTCAACATCAAAAACTATTCTAACTGAGATACCCGAAGAGGTGTCCACCAAGTCATCCTATGACTCATTTTCAATGAACTCAACAACTCTTTTAATCACTATTTGTTTGTTGACTATGTTATTCAACCTATATGCTTTGGACTCTTCACTATAGCCCATTAAGATCCACTTCTCATCCTTATCATATTATTTTTGTCTCTTTTCTTTTGGCACAAATGCATATGCCACACACCCAAACATTCTCAAGTACTCAACTATCCACTTGCATTTTGTCCATGCTTCTCGTGGAATCTCATCACAAACTACCTTTGTAGGGCTTTTAATTTATCAAATACACTATTGTTACTATAGCTTCATCCCAATATTCATTTGGGAGTCCCTTTTCTTTCAATATACTTCTTTCCATATCTGCAATGATCATATTCTTCCTCTCAGCCACTCCATTTTGTTGCAAGGTATAGTTAGTTACCATGAGCTCCTTGATACCATAATACTTGTGAAAATTCACAAATTCATTAGAGGTATAGTTTCTTGCTCTATCTAACCTTAGAACCTTGATAAAGTGTTCACTTTCCTTCTTAGCTTGGGCCTTAAACAATTTAAACTTCTCACATTCTTTAGATTTATGCTTTAAAAAGTAAAATAATGTCATCTTAGTAAAATTATCTATGAAGGTCATAAATATCAACTCTTTCCTATTGAAACAATTTGCACAGGGCCACACAAATTAGTGCTCACCAACTCTAGTAGTGCTCTTTCCCTTCTAGAGTTTCCCAATCGAAAGGATTGGCTACGTCGATTGGCTAAAATGTAGGCTTCACATCAACTACTAGGCTCTACAATGGTTGAACAATGTTCATTTGTACCCTTCTTAGATAAAAGGCTCGAACCAACGTAGCCTAAATATCCATACCTTAGATGCCAAAGTCTAGATTGAATGATAGTCTTGAAGATTGATTGCTTGATTGCTATTGTATTGTTGTATATTTTCCACGCCTAGGAAGTGCAACTATGGATTGAGATGAAAATAATGTTTTAATTCTCAAAGGAAACAGTTGGTTCTTTATCATTTGCATTGCTGCAAAAATAATCTTGCTCCTACAATTGTCAAAGATTATGCATTCTCCTTTCTCCATCAGCACTTGGTAACCTCTTTGGACCAATTGTCCGACATTCATGAGATTGTGCTTAATACGACAGATGAAATAAATATTCTCTATCTTTTCTTCTCACCTTGCTTGGATCATAACACACCCTTTACCCACAACATCGACTATTCCATTGCTCCTCATTTCAATATCAGAGTTAACATTTTCATCAATGAAAGAAAATAAACTTTCATTACTACTCATGTGGTTTGTTGCATCCATTGTGCAAATACCAAACTTCAGTGTTGCCTTGCTCACTGTGTTGCACATGATGAAGGCCTTTGACTGATCTCTTTCAACTACCTTTTCACAAGTCACATTTGCACTTTTCTTTGATTGATCATGTTATTTTTAACTAATACTCACTTGTAGAATTATCAAACTTATGACAATAATAACATTCTACATTGCTCTTACCTTTCCTCCAATTCGAGCTATTAGTTTTCTTCTTGGATTCAGAGCTGAACTGAGAGTTTCTTTCTCTATCTTGGCTGTGTGTTTGTTCAGAGCTATCTACTCCAGAAAATCCTCATTCAAAGTTACTTCCTTCGTCTACTTCTTGAGCTCCATCAAGATTTATTTCTCTTCCATTGTTTCCCATTTGCCATCAATGGGTTTATCAAACCACATACTCCTATGAAAATCTTAACTAGACTCATTATCCTTCATTTGCTGAGTCTCAAAATATTTTAAATCTGACTTTCAGTACATTAATGGTCTGCTTGGAGGATTTCTTAAGCCTCTTTTGCATAGTAAGTTGTGGCTATTCTAGGGAATATTGCCTTTGTCAAGGCTGTCTCTATCATACTCAATGACTTTGCATCTTTTCTCTGTCTCCTTCAACTAGATCTTACGATTGTTTGTGAGGGCTACAAACTGAGATCGTTCAATTACATCTATGAATGCATTGACCACTAGCTCCTAAGAGTATAATAGTTTTCATCTTCTTTTCTCATTTATCATAGTTATATCAACCAATTAAATGATGATGATTACTGCCAACTCTTACTGTCTTCTCTAACCATATCTCCAAATCAACAAATCTTCAATTATCTGATACCAAATTTAGGAACTAAATCCTAATAAAACATAGAATGAACAACTCTGATACCACAGTAATGAAATAAAATCCCAAAACACTGAAAAGCAACACACAAAGTTTTTGCCTTGTTTGCCAAACCAATGGTAATACACACAAAGAACAAAACGCAGAGATGGATGGAGAAAAATTCACTGATCTCTACTATTCAAAAAAATATATACAAAATAATTACAAACAGTTCATTTACAACAATATGAAACTACAACCAATCACTACAAATCTAGAATTTCTCAGAGTTCCCCCATTCCTCTGCTTATATGGAGCTACTTGCCGTTGTTGTTGTACAAACAGTCCTCTACTGACAATTGCTATTCACAGCATTCTTCAAACTGCTCTACTGGGAAACTGCACAATCAATATTGGAAGGTCAGAACAATAAGTTTCCAATAGTAAGGGACAAAGCCCTTCCAGCAATACGAAAAATTTATTCACATGCAGCATTAGGTTGATAAAAAAATGTCACAGAAACAAATTGCGAGTGGCTAACAAACTTGCGTTGTGTTTCGCTAGATCAATCTTAATGTTGTATTTTAAAGCCTAATAATTTCTCCTTTTCATCACGGCTATGGGTAGTGAATGCTGTTCGTCCTTTTCTTTGTATTGGATGTTCTAGATCGCTATAGATGAAGTATTTGTAATGATATTGTAATCCGAGTTTAAAATATGTTTGTAAATGTTTTTTTAGATTAATAGAAATTATTTTTTTGGTCTCCAGCCCATCTCTATGTTTTGTCTGTGTTTATTGCCAGGTGTTTGGCAAACAGAATAACAGCTCTGTGTATTGCTTTGGAGTGTTTTGAGGTTTAAAATCCATCAGAGTGGGATGGTGCTTTCCTCATAGCCATGCAATCATGTAACGGATTTAACTGTTGATGTTTTGGTCAAATTTCAGGAGTTGACCCTATTTCCAGTTGGATTTCAACTCAATTTAAACTTGGAGATGTGGGCCTATCAGACGCGAATCTTGCAGGAGATCTTCCGTCTTGGTTATGGGAATTTTTATCGGAATCAAAGAGTTTGAACCTGTCAAACAATCATTTGGAGGGTCTTGTCACTGATTCTTCAATCCCACTTTGCAGGTGTTGGACATGTCTGTGAATGAACTGAATGACCACTTATTGCTAGATATTCGTATGTCTGAACTACTTAGTATAGAAGTGTTTTTATTTGAAGACAACAAAATTGAAAGACCAATACCCGTTTCATTAGGGAATATGGCATCTCTAGTTACTCTTGATTTGTGAAACAATGAGTTAAAAGGCAATACGGCATTTCTAGTTGGAATTACAGAATGTTGGATTTCTGTAATACTGGAATTTGTCAATTCAGGAAGTTCTAAATTCAGAAAATGGTTTTTGGAATATGGCTGGAACCATTTGGTTCACTTGGAAAATGAGTGAGAAGATATAACCAGGTTTTGATCAAAGACAACCAGTAAAAGCAAATACGCAGAGATATTTAGCAAAATGACCATGAAACCTAGTCGCCTAACTAGATTTTGAGATTCAAATATATCTGGAGAAATGCATTTGAGAAGAATTTTGACAAATACCTCCAAATCAATCAAACGGGAGTCCTCTGCACATCAGTAAAACAACTAGAAAAACCTGCAAATATTTCAACCGGGAGACCTCCCCACAAGGGCAAAACAACAAAATAACACAATCAGATATATGGAAGAGAGAGGCAGGGAAAAGATCAACGGACAATTTGTGGACCCGAAATTTTTATAAAATTTGATTTATCTTGAAAGTGGAATTGGAATTGGTTTTCCAATTCCACCTTTTGAGGTGGAAGATTCATATGCTCATTTTGGGCCAAAATGAGAATTTGGAAAACCCTATTCCATTTTCATTTTTTAAAAACAAACTGCAAATTCAGAAATTCTGATATTTGAATTTTTCTAATTCCAACTCAATTCCAGCAACCAAATGAATCTTTAAGATGTTGCATTTGAAGAACAATCATTTACAATGGAGAGATCTCTACCAGCCTGGCCAACCTCTCAGCACTTGTTATGCTCGACGTGGCAAGTAATGAATTGGAGTGCGAGATAAAAGAGCTTGGAAACCTAACGAGGCTTGCGTCTCTCCATCTTTAAAAGAACAATCTGCAAGAAAATACTACATACAGGGCATAAATCTAGTTACCAAGGGATCAGAAAGGTATTATGGTTATGTCTTTTCTGGCATGACTTGCATTGATTTGTCAAACAACAAATTATGGGGCCATCTTCCAACAGAAATTGGAAATCTAAAAGGCTTGATGTTTCTAAATCTTTCTAGGAACAATTTCAATTGGGAAATTCAAGGCAACATGGGCAACCTGAGTTAGTTGGAATAGCTGGGTTCTCTGGGTTATTTGGGATATTTGATTCTCTCTTACAACAATCTGTCAGTGTTGATACCACAACAATAATATTTGATAAATCAACATTTTCAGGAAATCCAAATATGTGGGGATGCCTTGTTGAAAGCTGGAAGTGTTCTTCTCCTCATTCATCAATCTCTCCTCCTACCATTGATGTCAAGGAAAAGACCACAGAAGGATTTTCATGGTATGAGATAAGTATTGGATGGTCAATTGCAGCAGGATATTCTGCCGTAGTGTTAGTACTCATTTTCCAAGTGAATTGAAGAAAGACAACCTCTGATCAGATGGACAAAGTTATAACATTTATGTTGGGAGAGCGCACTAATTGGAGGTGTTGAAGTTAACATATGGTATTTTTATTTCAGTGTAATAAATACATAATGTTTGGTGCCAATTGCTAATGACTTTAAAGAGTTTTGAGGCTTCAAATACATATTTATGAGATTTAATATATTATATTTGTTTTAGATTTTGATTTATGGTATGACAATAAATGTAGTGGGCAGCAAATAAAATTTTCATTTATTGTCTTATGAATATTAGATTTTATAGGTTTTTCTTTTAAGCGTTTATTGATTACTATAGAGTGAATTTCAAAGGGAATGTGAGAGTTTTTTTTATATGAAGATTTTGTTGTGTTTGTATGACAAAAATGATTTCTACAAGAAAAAATTAAAAAGGATGTGAATTAAACAATTTAAAATTAGCTTAAGAATGAATTGCAATACAACAGATTTTTAAGGGGCATGTGAAAATACAATTCTTTAGACTCTATTAAGAGATGGGCAAATAAACATGATTATGTTGGTGATTTTCTTTTCCAATTGATTATAGAATATCAAATGATAGTTTTACTATGTTTTAAATCTGCATTATTGCACTACATGAAAATAACCTTGAAAATAATGAAGAGATGATAATTTAACTTCAAGTCTAAGAAAACTCAATGCCAAGTTGGTTCTATTTGTCAATGTATGTCTATACATAGAATTTCAAGCTTTCAAGAACAAGTTAAACGATATAACTGATCCAATCCAAAATACATACAACACTTGAGATAAAGGAAAATGGTTAATAAAATTGATGAAAAAATAAATAAATCTCACCAATTCCAACTCTTATTGCAACAATCCATAGTAGTTGTGCTCAAGCATTACATATTTGTTGAGATATGAGTTCTTTTACATGTAGCAAAGGTTGCATATGAATAAGTTCTATTGTGAAACAACTCGAAGAACATCCAACCTATAGAATTATAGCCCAAGGATTAGATGTATAGGAGTACAAGTGGAGATCAATATTTAGTCTTAGTCTTTATGAATCTATATAAACTTGTAATTTGATTTCCTTGACATAGATCTTGTTTGACATCGATGACAACTTTCAACTCCTCACATAAATAGCAAATATTTCCAACACCCAACTCTTATAGTTTTAAAAAATACAAAATCTCTCCACTAGAGAATGAAATATATATAAGAATGATTTTGTGTCTAATTTTTAAATATATAATGGAAATAATATTTTGTGTCTATTTTTAAATCTCTCCACTAGATTTCAAAATCCTACACGTATTCTAATACCTATAATTAATTATAGATAATAGATTATTTTTACAAGTTTTTCCCAACTCATTCTTACAAATTTACTCTTTTTTGAAGAGACGTAAATGTGAGATTTTATAGGGAATCACTTGATGCAAAATGGACCTCACAATTAAGACCCAAGATATATACCATTTGTTCCCATTCTAAAAGTGTTATATTTTATTTTTCTTTTAAGTAATTTATATAATGTCATCTCAAAGGGTGATAAAATGTAGAGACTTAAAAATACCCACCCCATAATTATTAGTAATAAAATAAATTAAAATAATTAATTCAATTACTTCATCTATTTTCCTAAAAGTCTACCCCAAATAAATAAGTTTACTGGTTATTATTTTTTTTATTATTATTTTGTCTCCACTCCCATCGCACGCTTCTTCTAAAATCTTTAATAAGTCCTAAATAGTTATTAATTAAAACCTTCGTAAAAAGATCACAAATGGTATTCTCATACTATCATTTTATAATTTTGAACATTACAACGGATATTCATGTTATGAAAATTGTGCCTTAACCTTGCAATTACCATGTTGGTTATGGAGACTGATATTGTTGGTTCTAGAGACCATTATATTGTGAGGGAAGGGGTAGGAAAATCGTATCTCAACCTTGCAATTACAATGTTGGTTATGGAGGTTAATCTTGTTGGTTCTAGAGCCTATTTCCTTGTTGGGGCTTGTGGGGCGGGAGGTACCCCCTCATGGGGGGTTTGAAGGCTACACACTATAGTGGGGGATTAGGGGCAACATCCCAAAAGGCACGTTATATATATTTTTCATTATAGGTTGCAAATCTAATTGTAGAGTTTATGTTGACTTTTTCTTTCCCCTAGAAGAAAACCCTATTTAATGAGGGTATTGTATTAGGATTGTGTATTGTATTAGATTGTATTGTGTATGAGAGTCTTATGGGTATTGAGTTTCCTCTAGATCTCTAGTTGGTGACACTCTTGTGAAATCCTTTTTTATAGCATATTGTAATCTTGTTGATTTTTTAATAATATATTGAGTGACTTTTGGAGTGAAATTGTTTTCAGGATGAAAGGGTTTCTCCACATAAATCACCATGTTGTGGTATGAATGATATATATGTTTAATTTTTGTAATGATCAATTGTTCTCAATATGTTTAGTATGAATGCTATATATTGAGGAAAGATCCATTACAAATTGTGAGTCAATTCTTGATAACCATAAGCTCCACAATGATTAGGGCAATCATGATTGTTATGACCCACCTCTTCCACTTGTTGAATTATACCTTTTGTTGTTTAGTGATTTAACTACTTATTTATATTGTTCATATTTTGATACTTCCATTTAAAACTTTTAGCTTATCTAGACTTTAAGATATAATACCATTCCATCAATATTTTAAAATAAATATAATAAAAAACATTTTTTATAATATAAATAGATAAATGTAACAGCACCAATGCACACAATGATTCATGTTGCATTCAAGACTTTGTCTAATGCATCTAGCAATGTTCGCTTATTAATTTTTAAACCATTTATTTAATTAGAAATAAAATATAATAATACATATGCCGGCCTAGTATTTTTTATCCGTCAAAGTTGGTTTTATTTGGAAAGGGACGCAAACAACAAACTTTTTATTATCATATTTTCCAAACCAGAACATTTGAAGTCATAAAGCATCTCTCAAATTTCCTGGTTTCTTTTTCTTGCTTTGACGGCGCATAATTTTCAAAACAAGAGGAGCTTAAAAGAAGCGTTTTCCATACGAATAAGAATAATAATAAAAATGAAATGTTACAATGGCAGATGAAAACAAAATTACTCTGCGGCTTAAGTCTTTAACTGAAGCTCCCATTACTGTTCACAAAACCAAAATGAGAAGGGTGAATGCAAAAGTCATCAAAGGTTTATAGAATAAGATTACTATCAAAATATTTGCCGGTCTTTGCAGAAATCTTGAACATCTGACACAATCACCCGATCCAGAAAGCATATCTGCAACAGAATGGTTCTATTAGCATTCTTAATTTGTCAGAGATAGTAGATTTTCACAATTTATGACAGTGCTAAAATGCTTTTCGGAATGATTATGTATCAATTTTTAATTATTAATGTTTGCCATGATTCAATCATCAGAATAAAAGAGTGTATAAGAATGATAGATCATATAATATGATCTAAAACGTTGATGATTAAAAATTGATATATAATTATTCCCAGAAACATTGTTAAGAATTCAAGCAGTACTTCCTATACGCTACTACCACCTCTCTTCATTTAAGGGACCTTATAAGAGTGCAAAAACTTATAAACAATTACTTGCCATGTAATGTTGTAAATTTAACTTGTATAAGGAAGGAGATAAAAGAGTAATGAGTAGATTTAACATACCAAGTGAATAACAGGGGATGTCAAGTATAGTTTCTATTGGTACACTTTCTGTGAAGTTTATCGCTGGATTGGCTGATTGAATATCTTCTGCCATTGTTGCACATTTCACAGCAACAGATTGCAATGACTCATTTTCATCTGTAACAATATAGGATATCCCACAAGGCCCACATCCTGAATGGGTACTATTACAAGGTAACATTAGAGTGTCTCCTACCCCAGGTTTATCAAGCACAACCCCTTGTGGATTGACTTCTTTGATGGCATCTCTAGTTGTATTACACAGAACAGCAAGATCATCAATTTTAACAAATGCTCTCAACTTGATGGATGCTCCACAGATTGTACAAGCTCTCTTTGTGTTTGGAGGTACTGAGGCACAAGGTACATACATTCTCTTTCCTCTAGGTAGGAGTTCATTCTCAGATCTGATGCTGTTGGCATATTTAATCAGATCAGTAGAAACATTGCACATATTTGCAATGCCATTGACATCAATTTCATTCTTTACAGAAACAATTGGACTGCATTCACTGCATGGAGGATTTTCCCTATTATTTGTATTGCAGGGGATTTTCAGGTTTGTGTTATTGGGTAATTGACCAAAGTTCACACCTTTATTCTCAAGCTGCAGGGCAATGGTACCTACATGGCATTTGGCAGCCACACCTCCAACCTCTTCAGCATCCAGAGTGGTAAAAAAAGACCCACAAGGTCCACAATTGTCCTGTCCACAAGGCAGTCTAAGCCTAGCCCCAATAGGAACCTTTGTGATTTTTGATTCTTGCAGTGAAGGATTGAGTACAAGCAAAGTACTGGTATTGACAGAACATCTCTTTGAAACATTTTCTATATCCTCCTCTACCATTAGATTCTGTTCATTCCCACAAGGTCCACAATGGTCAAGTGGGATTATAAGATTTGGATTCATACAAGGTATATTAATGTATTGGCCTGGATATACATTATTCAAGTCGATTCCAAGGTTTGCTTGTCCCAGAACTTCAAGTGAAATATTACATGAATTTGCTAAATTGAATAAAGTTTCTTCAGTCCTTATATGATGCCATGATCCGCATATGCTGCAGTTGTTTATATAATCTGTCCCATTGCAGGAAATGTCAATAGCTTGAAAACTTGCTATATTTTCATTGGTTAGGTTTAGATTCATTTTTTTCAGGTCCTCCTCCGTTGTATTGCAATATTGTGCCACAGATTTGATGGTATCTCCAACACCGGGTTCATATTCATTCCCACATATTCCACAGCCAATGAAACCCTGATCCTGGATTTCAGTACTTCTAGCTGTTTCCAGTCTTGAACCTCTTGGGTGTTGACCTGGCCCATCTATTGAGATCTTTCTCTCCAACCTATGTGAATATGAGAATGGCTTAAATTGATTTACATTGCCTGCTGCTGGTTTTTTATGATACCTTGCTTTCAAATCCAATGGGCAGGGAAGACTAATAACAGCTCCCTTTTCCAAAACATGGTGAGCATTGATGTTGTATTTCTGTAATGTTTTTACATCATACCCACATTTTCCTGAAATTGAAAAACCATACCCACTTCAGTGAATGATCCTCATGTGTTAATCTAGTGACTGTAACACTGCCTGTTGGGCTGTAATTCACACAGAGTGAGAGTGATACTGGTCACACAGTGATGAACATTAGGTCACAAGTGACCAATCCCATCCTGTGAGAAGTCAATATATAAGAACTCATCAGAGAGTGCTGATATATGAGGACTCATCACAGGTTACAATAGTACCCACAATATTTTGTGGAAGTCCAACATACTGTGTATGTTTTGTTGTTCAATGTTTCAGAACATCTACTGAATGTGCTCCAAAATGTTTAACAATAAAATATACAGAGTCTCAATCTCATGGACACAATCAATTGTTTTTATACAAAGCACCTAAATCCTTTATGATATTTATCTGCCAATATTAAAGGTGAAATGGGTATTGAGTTAAACTTACTTGCAATGTTTCTTAGCAGCTCTGATCTACCATTAACAATATACTGCACACCGCATGGATTGCAGCTTCTATCATTATAACCTGCATCTAAGACCATAATTCATTGAAAGCTATTCAATTCACGATCTTGCTTCTTATCTATCATAACTAAGATGAACCAACAAATTTCCTCTCTGTACAACAAGAGATGTATTTAGATCAAAACAAACAAAAACAGGTATTTATGGACTTTTCCCACACCTGCTACAAGAGATTGAGCACTTGTATCTGTAAATATGATGATCAAGACTGTGAACAAACTTAGCGCTTGCCCATGCATTATGATATGCTAGCTCACTTGGTATTCGATAAAAACTCTGCAAGTATATTCCTTCTCATTACGTAAATAACCGCTTCCCTTGTAAAGAACAAATTGATAACAATGAAGAGCACATAGGTCAATATGTCTGACTCGAATCTATTTAACTTTGGAATTAACGAGGCATATATAGGACTGTCGTGGCTATGGGGGCACTAGAATATGGCGTTCATAGTGATTTTTTTGGTTTTAAGGGTTTGTCGTTATATTAGCTGAACAGTATTTCACATCACTAGAGAGTCAGTAAAACAATTAAAAATTTCATCACTTTCAAAAGTTGACATATATTTTTTAAATAGAAGAGCAAAAGGAGTGGGATGTAGGCAAATCATTACACTCAAAGGGAGATACTTTATATCTATGTTGTTTTAGCATAATAGTTTGGTATTAATGCTATATTAAAACTTTTTATTCTAATTTGTAGTTGTGGATTAAGATGAAGATTTCTTATTATAATTTGATATTAATATTATTATCATTCTCATCTATGATTTTTTTAATTTACTATTTGTTGATCATGATCTAAGTTTATTCTTTAAATCTATGGAACCCTCTTCTAATCCTAATCAAAAGTCTAAACTCCCACTATAACTTTAATATCTCTTTGCTTTTGTATTGCTTTCTATTGTAAATGTTAGAGTCATTCAAGGACTCAAGCTCCCAAGATCACTTGCAAAAAACCAAAATAACCTTTTACAAGAAAGAAAAATAAGAACATAAATTTTTAATAGTGGATGCAAAATATATTAGATCAATATGACCTATGATGTGCATGTGTGATGTAAGGTGGTTGTCCTACCCCTCAACAACACTTGAAGCACTATTCAAATACTATTGCAAATCTGATTTAAAATTAGCAAACAAAGGTTTTATGAACATCAAATTTATGCCACAAACTAAAGGAATTCTTATTAAAAATTGAAACAAGTTTACAAAATAGTGAGCCAAATCTATTAGCTTCTTTCTCCACATTGCAATCTGATATAACTTTGATCAAGGGCTTGCAAAATGAACTCCTTCGAAGAATTTTAACAACTTGAGGAATATCCTGATGGTAGAACCTAGCAGTATTCAGATTTAGCTTCTAAATTCACTTGAGGATCTAGATAAATCAAATGCTTGAATTGTTAGTCTAGAAGAAAAATTTAGAGAAGCTAATGGATTCATTGACAACTTGAAGGAGAAATTAAAGAACTCCAGAGATAGGAGAAAAGGGCTTGTAGATCAGTTATCTGAAAAAGGTATTGAATCCACTTCAAATAATGATTATGAGAAAATTGTGAAAGAGAGAAACAACCTAAAAAATGAGATGGAATCAATGGAAATCAAGATAATTGAAGAGATGGAAGCCAAAAAAACTCTTGAATAATCCCTAAAGGCTAAGACTATGGAGTGCTACAAATTGAATAGTTAAGTTGGCTAGTTGCAAGTTTTACTTGAAGAATCCAAGCATAATGAGAAAGAATTGGAAAGAATCAATGAAGTACTTAGAAGAGACCTAGCTAAAGCCAAAAACATTCAAGAAAGATTCAGATCTAGTACATAAAAACTTGATGAGAAGATCGCAAGTTAGAGACCTCATTGAGATAAGCATGGCTTAGGGTATGAATAAGGAGAATGTTCCAAATACGATGAAGAAAAGACTGAGAAACCTAAGAAGACACCTCTAAAGAAGACAAATGGACAACAATTCAATTGAAGATATTTCACATGCAAAAAAATTGGACATAAGGCAAGTGAATGATGAAGAAATTTAAATGCTACAAATTTTTCTAGATATTGTTTCACATGCCAACAATATGGACATAGATATAAGGAATGTAGATTTAGATCCAGACCCAATACAACCAGAGGTAACCCTATGTGTTACAAATGCAACAATTTTGGTCATATTGTGAATAATTGCAGATTGAGGACTAATTTGAACAATCAAAGGTATGTAAATCAAAATGTTATTTGTTATAAATGTAATAATTATCTACACATTGCTAAAGATTATAGATTTAGAGGTAATGGAGCAAGATTAAATGGTTCGGTAAATAGAAATAGAAGAAATAACAAAGATAAATGAAAGAAATTTGATGTAAGTGATGTTAAAGAAAAGACGAAAAAAATTTGGATGAGAAAAGAATAAATTGATGCTTCTAGATAGATCACACTAGTTTCTAGTGTCGATCCTTCATTGGAAAATTAATTAGGTTTTAGACCTAACAGGGAAGCATTAGCATAATATCTTGAATGACATAAAGATGGCATCACGAGATAATGCGATAAAAGTTACAATTGGAGATAGACTCTATTTAGCTACATTTTGGATCACAAGTAGAAAGACTAAATTTTTGGCGTTCAATGAAGATTTTTGAGTTTACTAGTTTTCAACAGATTTATTGAAACTCTAGGTACAAAAAAAATTTAATGCATATCTTAGATATTCAAGTATGGTCCCTAATCATTCACATTTTCTTCTATATCATGAACTACTTCCTGGGTATGAGAGATATCACATAACAAAAGGACATACCAGTTGTAATTCAGATCAGTAGATGCTACCAAATGAAAGATGTAAATGGAATAACAAAGGAAATGCATGGCTACTTTAAGATGTTTCAAAGGAAGATGCAGTAGAGAGAAATGATACCAAAGAAAATTGTAGAGAAGCATACAGACTTTGTATGTTTTATGAATGAAATTGATGCATGTTTCATGGAAGCTGTTGAACCTAGGACATCGTGGATTATGCTTATGGGCCCTATGAAGTAAATTTAAACATAATGACAAGCTATGTTGGTAATATGTTAAGTCAACCTAGAGATGAGAAAGTAGAGAGGTGCAATACATACTTAGAGAAGTATCAGAAGATTAGGACAAAGCTAAATGAAGCAAACTCTGAAAGGAAAATAAAGAATATGGTTGAGAAGACTCATGAGAAGATGGAACATTTTAGAGAAATAACTAAGAATATTGAACTATCACTGGAGAATGTAGAGGAGGAAGTCTTACCACTTACTACTAGGAATTCATCCCATCGTGTTAGAAGAACTACTATCAAGACTCCACCGAAGGTTCCTAAAGGAAAAGAAGAAAAAGCTAAGAAGACAAGGAAGTGACCGAAGGCCAAAAGTTTTGGTCCACCTAAGAAAAAAGGAACGATGATGAAGATTCATGCCCCAATTCAAACCAGTCAAAGAAGAGGGTTAGAACCAAAGGTTCTTTAAAAAAAAAAGTGGTAATGCATAAGCCTACCACAATCAGTAAGGATAATAGTGTTTTAAAGAAAGTTATTAACGATATTGATAAGTTTGGAATTTTGAAAAGATTAGTCAGATATTATGAAATGTTCGATGAGAAGGATAATGATGAATTGGTTTAGGCTATGATAAAATTCATGAACAAGTTCAATAAGACTTTAGTTGATATTAAAGATAAGATCCCCGATGAATTGTATAAAAAGCTTGAGGAGAAGAGACTTATTGCTCTAGATGAGGATAAGAAGATTAGAGAAGGTACAATTCTGAAGATATTTCCTATGATTGAGGCTCATGACCTTGATGAAATTGTCGAGCAAGTGAAGAAGAATTTATCCACCAAGAAAAGAGTAAATATGTTAATGGATAGAAAATCATAAGACATAATAGTAGAAACAAAGGATATCTTAAGAAAAATGATCATAGAGACTCATGCAGATATCCCTAAGAAGAAGGAGCCTAGAACCAAGAGGAGGGAGGACAATATATACATCAAGGATGAAAATTTATGATCCATAGTTAAGGAATTAGATGTTTACTTTGGAAGATTCTCTATCATTATAGATTCCCATGCAAAGATTGATCCTGAAAAGGAAATGGAGATAAGAATTGAAGAATAAAAAAAGGAGACGATCGATAAGGTTGAGGTAAATAATGAGCCTATTGATAATGTCCTGATGGATATTCCTCAATTCCATGTGCATGAAGAGTAGGTAGAGCACACCACTTTGGAGGAGAAGGCAACATAAATTAAAGGAGATCTGTCTCAAACCAATGCACCTATGGCTACTTCGATTAATAAGGTTGAGTCATTGTTGGAAAGAGTTAGTTTATCAATTTCATCTTATGAGATAGAACTCAAAAGAGATAGATTTGGATGGATGTGATGAGAATCAATTAATAAGGTTATTAGTTTTGGTTGTAGAGAAGGCTAAGTAAAGAGCCTTACCCAAAAGTGAGAAAGGTACAAGACTAATGGCTAGATCTATGTGTATTCTTGAGAATGTATTACCCAGTTATCATAATAAGCAAGAAGATTCCATTGTCGATCAATTGGAGAGACTACTTGATTCTTTTGACATTCATTTTCAATCAGTTGAGAAAGAAACAATGACATGGTACAAAAATAGTTTTATGATAAGAGATTCAGTTATCTTTGTTCATTAATTTTGTAGGATAAGATTTCCTTGGATACCAGAGTAAAATATATAAAATATGCTATTGAAGAAGGAATCATGATATATAGGATGACCACAAACTCCTTTTCTCATGTATCATATATAGACAATATTTTGAAGGAAACAAGAGAAAATCTATATGTTAAGGAAAAACCTTTTGACTCATCAAAAAAATTTGCATTGAAGTATATGGTAGAAGTAGTAAAAATGAATGATCAGATAAGATCCTTGGATCAAGAGAAGAGGAGAGTGATAGGAAGGCATGATAACTTTAGGGACCTAATCATTCTTGAGTTAGATGTTCTTCAAAGGGCGTTGAAGGAATTAGAAAAATCATACAATCTATTGAACCCTGCAGGTCTTTCCAAAGTAGAGAATGCAGTGTATGCCATATGTGGAAAAATCCAAATTTTGGACAGCTTGAAACAAACATGGGATGATCATTTGGCAGATTTGAGAACAAGCTTCTCAAATATCTTCAAGTATTTGTAAGTATGAAGGCTTATTATAAGGTGTGTATAGGATTTTGGTAGGAAATTTTGACTTTTTTTGTGTTCCCCTCCTTTTCCATTGATGTAAAAGGGGGGCTAACACAATTTAAAATGTATAAGAGATGTATAGGAAAGATGCATACCGAAAGGGGGAGTATTATTTTGGGGTATTGGCATATTGACTGGACACTTAGTCATTTTTCACTAAATGTTTCCATTAATGCCAAAGGGGGAGATTGTTGGCAAGAGAAAACTTTTTTATGGATGACATGTTGGCATTGATGGTAACTATATACATCTCTCTTAGTTTTGTTATTGGATTACTGATACAGAGTTGATAGAATTCAACTAAGTACATAAAAATGAGCAGTATAAAGGTTTGATAATTACATCAGTACAGATAGTTAAATCAATATTATGATATGTGATTCTGGATATAGTATCTAAACATTTAGAAGGTTCTAAACCTATGCTTGTAAGTGTTTAAGTTATAGAATTTAGGAGATATTAATTTTTGAGTATCCAAATTCACAATATTTTTTAGGAGAAGAATAGAGATGAAAAGACTTCATTGGTCATACTTGTTTTTCAATTGGAGGAAATGTTTTGAGTGTTGTTTATGATTGAGCCAACTATAGAGAGTTTATATTTTAGTTAGCACATTGTGGAGTGAGTTAAAAGAGGTTCCGTCTACACGTTTCCTATGGAAATCTGCCAGAGTTATCTTTTGAGTTATGGTTTCAAATATGAAATCCAACTGTGTTTGTGAAGGAGTATGAATGATGAGAATGATATGAAAAGTTATAAAAATGTTTTTGTGATAAGAAGAGACTATCAGATGTACATATCCATGTTTAGAACTTCATTAGAACTATATTGACATAATAGATGCTACCAATCAGTCTGGTATAGGACTATAAGTCCATATTTTGTTTATGTAATTTGTAGTGAGCCTTCATGTAGTTGAGTTGTATATTTGAGTAGTGAGCTCTAGGCTATAAGCCTAAATGCAATTGCATTCCCACCTATTGTACTTAAGCTCTTAATCGGGCACTTATTACTATAGTAGTGAGTTATTTGATGGTATCCTCCCCACCTGGGTGTTTCCCTTAACCAGGTTTTCCTCAAAAACAAATGATGGTGTTTTGATGTTCTTATTATATGTTGTGTTTTGTTTACTTATTTTCACTTTTGGAATTAAGTTATGCTTTCAGTTTGAATTGTTAAAGAAGATTGCTGCACTGATTCACCCTCCCTCAGTGCTCCCAAATCAAACATCCCCTTCTACTAATCATACATTACACAGATCTATGATCAGTGGATTTCAATATCCAACTCATTCTAGACTAGACATATCAAACGATGTTGGAATTGCTACAATATTTCAAGATGAACTGAAGGAATATCATATGGTTGTTGTCAAGAGAATTTTCAGATACTTGAAGTGTACAGTTGACTATGGATTATGGTATGGAAAAGATTATGAATTTACTCTATGTTCATACAATGATGTTGATTGGGTTGGTAATGTGGATGATATAAAAAGTACTAGTGGAGGTGCATTATTTTTGGGTAAGAGAACATTTTCTTGGACTATTAAAAAAAGAGATTGTATTTCTCGATCTACAATTGAGGTTGAGTATATTGTTGCTGCAATAAAATGTAATCAAGATATTTGGATGAAGAAAATGTTGAAGGATATAAGGAGAACCTATTGTTATTCACAGTGGTAACTCTAGTGCTATAAATATCTCAAAGAATCCTATATTCTTTAAAGACAAAGTATATTTATATTAAGTATCATGTCTTTAGGGATGGAATTTATGTCTACTAAGGAATAGATTGTGATATCTTTAAAAAGTATTTTTTGAAGGATACATTTGAATATCTCAGGAAGAGGCTTGGGGTGATAGCCCATCCTAATCAAAACTAATGATAATGAGGATGGCATCAGTCCAAAAAATATTTTAGAATATCTTTCACTGGATTGATAAGCTTGGGGACTACTCCTTAGGGGGAGTAGTCTTATGGCTATTATGGTTTGGTACTAAGATTTTTCCAATTTTTTACCTTTTGAGGTGAGTTTAGTTCTTTTAATGTCTTTGGTCCTTTGTAATTGATGTCAAAGGGGGAGAGTTTTTTGTAAAAATAGAGGTAATTATGCTTGGAAAAGGTTGTGTTGAAGCTAGATATATTGTGACTATACTTTCAAAGTGATCAGGTGGATATAGCAATGTCTCGTAGCATTGATCAGTTTTTCACTACACATGTTGCCATCAATGCCAAAGGGGGAGATTTGTTGGAAGATTGTTGTGAATGTCAAATTTTGGTACTTGGGAATGCTAACATTAATGTTTTTTAATTTATGTCAACATACTAATTAGTGTTTCAGACAATGTGTTTTGTATGTTTAGTGAAGAGGATTTTAGTTGATCAGGTGATATATTGAAGATCTTGAGTTGTGATCGTGAGATATTGTTCAGAGGTGTTTGTAGATGGTCTATAGAGGTTCACAAAAGTTTTGATGATAATTTGAGTGAGGTATGATTGAGTTGCTAGTCATTGATATTACAATGTTCCTATGTACTTGATGGATGAGTATTTGGTTCGATATGTCTTGGATTTTATGTTCTATAGGTTGTGAAGATGGTGGTTATATGGTGCCTTATTGTATTTGCAGAGTGTTTTTCTCACTATATTTTTCATAGATCTTTCCTATTTGATCAATTCTTCCTTCATCTACTACCCTAGTTTTCAACACTTCAAGATTCGGTCTGAATCCTACCTCTGGAGGTGCTTGAGTGTTTTTTCCTTTGCTTCTTGTTGTTCTAGAGGATGGATGGATTGTGCCGGTCTACTTCTTCCTCTTAGGCATCCTACTAGGCTCATGAGGTGGTGTGGACTCCAGATCAATAGTATCTATGGGTACATGAGTGTTATCTTCTACCTTTTTCTTCTTTTCCTTGGGATCATCAGTATTCTCTATTTTGATATCAGAAGAGGGTGAAATCTCAAGTTGCATTGCAATCTTGGCTTCCCTTGCCTTATCCAGGTCTGTTTGTGTAACACCATGGATTTTTAGTATGTCAAAGGTGATCTTTGATGATTTTCTCTTGGTCGCAGCACTATACAAGACTGAATCCACTTGTCTTGTCTTCTCCTCATAAGTACCCCATATTGGTTCATTGGGATCCTTAGGCACTAACATGATGACTTGTGCATAAGCTTCTAGAATATGTTCCTCCACTTCATAAAAAAGTGGATGAATCCACTTATTTCTAGGCTCTATAGCTTCCATGCATGTGATGGCTTTGGTCCTCTGAAGATAAGTTTAACCACTTGAGGAGATCATGGATACATGAGAAGTGAAATATTTGAAGAAGAATCTTGAAGCAGCTCTTGAAGATCTTGACATATCTGAAAAAGAAATTGAAGAAATGAAATTAAAGGTTAGTGGTTCTCAAGTATTCATCAAGAAACTGAGAAAATATTTGAAAGATTGTTCTACAAGTGATTTAGGAAAAATGGTCAAAAAGTTGAATGAGGAAAACACATCTACGAAGGATTAGATTGAAGAGTTGGATGCAAAGCTATTTAAAAATCAGGAAGCCTATGAAGAATAGGTCAAAGAAAACAAGTAGTTGGATGAAGAACTGAGGCAAGAAAACATGAAAATATTGGAGTTAGAAAAGATTAAGAAGTAGGTGGAATCAGAATTGACTGAAGTAAAGAATCATATTAACAAATTGCACACAAGAAAGGATCTAATAGACTCACAATTGTATACACAAAAGATTAAAGGAGATACCACTGGTATTGGATTCAATGAAGCTCAAAATCAAATCAATGACATGCGAGAAAGAAAGAAAGCACCAGAAGAATCTACAAAAGCTAAGAAGACTAGAAATCATTCTGAAGCTAAAGATGAACCATCTAAGGATGAATGCAAGCCAATAAACCAAACATGTTATGCCTGTAACAAGCATGGACATATATCAAGAGAGTTTAAAGAGGTAAGACCTTTCATTGGTTATTGTTATTCATGCAATAATTTTGGTCATAGAGCTATGAATTGTAGATCAAATCAAATAAATCAGACTAAGCAAAATTAGAGAAATCATCCACAAAAAAATGTTAGAAGTCCTCAGAACATTACATGTCAGATATGCAATTAAAATGGTCACACAACTAGACAATGCAGTATGGTAACTCACATCAATGCACCAAGGAATATAAGGCCTCCAATTATTTGTCACTCTTGTGAAAAGGCTGGACACATCTCAAAGTTCTATAGATCAAAAGCGCAAAGACAAGAAAGCCCTAATAAGTCTCAAAAATCAATTTTGGATGAATCTGGAGAAGTCAAGTTTGTGAAAGCTACAGAAGATGCGAGCATGATTTGGATAGAAGTAAAGAAGGAAAATGTTGATGAATATGTATTGGATGCATCCTTAATGGAATCTCTTGGTAAATAGATTTTTCTTTTCAAATTTAACTCTTTATTTGGCCAAAATATCCTTAAGAAACAATGTGAATATGAACAATTGGAAAGTTGTTAACTGTTCAACTAACTTCCCTCTGAATTTTAACAAGTACAACTCCCTTATGTGAAGATATGCAATGAATTTTGTTTTTTCTAAATCCTAATGGGGTATGTTCTTGACCAAAGAACAACAAAAGTAACCAAATTAGCCCTCGGTGAGAAACTAATCTAGGCAGAGAATTTGATTCTAAATCCTAACCAACTTTGGGATTTTACAATACTTATGAATTCGCACTAGTGGGAATGCAACGATGAATTATACTTGAATTAATGAAATGTAGTAAAACAATATTGATGAATCTAATCTAAACAAGACATATGTGTATTCTCCCAACCTCACAGTAATGCTCCGATTACTGTCGATTAACTGCACTAAAGAAGAGAAACAAAACTCCGTCTATTTGCTAATTTCAATCCAGCTTAAGGAAAGCAAACATTCAAACTTACAAATGCATGGAACAGTAAATAAATGGCACAAAACACATTCCAAATTGACTCCACAACAAGATATATTTCACACCAAAAATTAGCTGACCTTTTCATTGATTTTCCAAAAGTTACATATAGGCTTCAAGAAGTAAGCCATTACAAAATCAACTGAATCGATTCATATTCTACAAAGTTGGTAAATGACAAGTGGCCATTTACCAATTTTACAATGTGTATCAAAAAGAAGAGGGGAAAGCTATTTTCTCTTTGCTGGCTTCTTTACCTTCTCCAACTTAGCCTTATGAGCTTTGGCGGCCACAAGAATCAGAATCATCCTTTCAGAATCTGGGATGTACATGTTTTTCAATCTTATGAGCCAATGAGCATGATCCTTCTCTATGCTTTTTGCAACATCTTTTCAAGGTTGCATCTTCATCATGGCTTTGTATATGCATCCACCGAGTTGTTGAAGATCAGGTATTCTATCCAAGTTAGACCCAGCTGACTCTACAAGCTAGTCCAGGTAGTCAGAGAATGACTTCTGCATATTGGTTATACCAATTGGGCTCTTTCCATCTCCGCTAGCTTGAGACTCAGAGTGAAGACCTATCAAGTATACAAAGATTTTACTTTTCTCTTTAGTGACTTCCTCATCAGTCACCTTCATTCCCACCTTTGCTTTGATTATCATCTCCATTTTGAATTCAACTCCTTGGAGCCATTCGATCAGAGGTTCATCCCCTTTCTACAATATGTTGGCTTTGATTGCATCTTTAGTCTTCATCACTACCAGCCAATGTAGAAGCACCATGCACTCCTCACACCTTAACCTCTATGTTGTGAGTGTCTGCATATGTCCTTTGAGAGAATCCTTCTCTTCTTCTAACTATAAAAATACATTTCCAAGCTGCTCAATGGCTACCAGGCCTTCAAACTTAAGTCATTCAATCCACCTCCTACCAATGTGCCCAAAATGTCTATCTTCTTGCAGTTTGGCAAGTATTTCTTGGTTCTCAGCTACAACAGGATCAAATTTTGTTAGGGAACTAGTTAGGCTTTCCATAGGAGTGACCAAATGCATAATGAAGTTAGTCATTTGTTTAATTTATGCCTTGAGTCGAGTCTTTGTGACTTTGAGTTCCTCGAGCTCTTCCTTGATCAAGACATTACTAGACTTTCACAAGTCTACTTTGGTATCATGTTGGGCAAGCCCCATGTCTAACAATTGGAGTGCAAAGTTTGAGGTAGTAAGATCTTCAATTCTTCCATCCTTTAGTGGCTTGGCTATTTCCATCGTCAGGTGCCCTGTGTCTAGATCTCGACCAAGAGTGGTTAGAGTTCTAGTTTTCTTAGCTTTGCTCACAACTGATCTTGACTACATTGTTTGTGAGAACATTTCACCACTGGGAGGGCCTTGCTTAGCCCTTTTTCTTTTTCACTCCAGAGTATTCTTGAGCCATGACTCTACACTAGTAACCTTTGTTACAAAGATCAAATCTTCAATAAATGATTTCCTGATAACAGGAGGGGAAGATTTAGGCTTAGAAGTGAAAGGATTAACTTGCGGAGAAGAAATGCTCTTTTCCTTTTGGGGAGACCCCAAATGATCATCTGTCTCATCAGTTTCTAAACTGCTACTATTGTCACCAACCTCAATGATGGTAGGAGCCTCTTGAGTGAGAGTGTCACCTTGTATCTCAACGGTTCCTCTTTGTGCTTGCTGCTCTAGTTTCATGGCCCCAAAAGTTTCTTCTGCTGGCTTGTCAGATTTCTCCACTTCAGCTTCGTCATTTGAATCGATGATAGGAGATGAACTTGTTAGAAAGTAAAGTCCACCAAGATAACTGAGAGGGAGGGGGGTGAATTAGTTATCTGATAATTATAACCTTTATCAAATTCAATAGATTTTAACCATATAAGCAATATAACCAACAACCATAGAAAGATATTCATACACAATAACACAATGACACAAGATATGTTGACTAGGGAACCTCTTGATCAAAGAGTAAACCCTGGTGGGAATGATGCCCAAAAAAGATGCACTAATATGAAAGTTCCTTGTGAAAGGATGGACTCTGTTAGTAGTCTTATGAAATACATTCAGTACATATGAATCCCTGTTAGAAGATTTTGAATCCCTGTTAAAAGATTCTAACCCTATTAGGAGTTATGGAAGACAAAAGGACCCACTGCCCAAACAACTTCAATGGAAAGATCACTGAACTCACTATCCAACTAATCTTGTATTACTCAACATAATAATACCAAAAGATTACTGACCTCAATAATTCAATACTCCTCTGACTATGCCAAACCACACCAACTCCTTTAGATCTCAATACCAGATCTTAGTACTTCGCATATCCTCTTTCCACAAATTTTCTTTCACAATTTCATTCACTCTTACATTACTACATTACAACAAGGAAAATATTCCTTCCTTTATACCACACTCAAGTAATTACAACTGAGTTGGCATACATTTATAAAATAAAAGTTTCCACACGTTAAATCAAAATTACAGAAAACTGTCGGCTTCCAATTAGAAAAAATCTTCACTTGTGTGGCCTCAAAGTTTTCCTTGTTGTCCATGTTACTATCAACATGTCTTGAACTACTCTCTAATTGTGCATAACCAGTTTCCATCCCGATTAGGAGATATCATCCGATTTCCATAAACCGCTACTCAGGAACACTGCTTGAATACTGCTTCCACTGAAATGCTCATAACTTCCATGAATAAATGAATTACTATATGTTCTCTTAACCATGAACATATAACACATCATAGAGTAAGTCCTCAACATCACATAGCTTGATCTCTAATATCCCACATGCGCTAATCTAAACACTGTTTGCTCTTCTGCTAATCTTTAGTAGATCACTATGTTGACATCAATGACAATCATAGTCATGAATGCAACAACAAGTGCTATAGAATGGCTACTAATACTCCCATAGGATATATTCAGCATTCATTCCTAACAATCTACCCCATTGGCATTGATGGCAACATAGATGAAAAACATCCAATGTTCCATAAATCCAACACTGCAACACTGCTGCTCTGAAAAATACTTCAAGTCCTCTTCATCAATCAAGTATTGCTTCATTTTCCTATTCAGTTCTCTCCAATAGATGGTACAAATGGTTTTTCATGTAGACTTCTCCCGCATTGACATCAATGACAAAAATTTCATCATTATGTCAACAACAACTCCAATGTCAAAAGACACTATTTAGAAAATACAATCACTAGAGTTCTCATGACTCAGCTCAAATACACATATTCCCCCATAGAGGAAGTACCAACATCTAGTCCAGAAGAAAGATAGGGCTCATACACCACTAGATGGATGCAACAATCTACATCTCTTCTCAAAAGTAGGTTGGGGCATAACCCCAAGCATACCTCTCAGATACTCAAATGTATCCTTAGGAAAAGATTTTGTAAATATGTCTGCAATTTGCTCCTTTTTGCTTATGTATTTAAGTCTAACTTCTTTCTCAGTAACTTTCTCTCTTACTACATAATACTTTATCTTTATATGCTTTGTCTTAGAATGTAATAAATGGTTCTTAGACATATTAACTGTGCTGGTGTTGTCACAATGTATAACAATAGGCTCAACAAATTTTACTCCAATATCCTTCAGCATCTACTTCATCCAAATTATCTTATTACAATTGTTTGTTACTGCTACATATTCTACTTCTGCTGTGCTCTATGAAATACAATTCTGCTTCTTTCTTAGCCAAGAAACCAATCTTCCTCCAAGGAAAAATGCTCCACCACTGGTGCTCTTTTTATCATGAGCACTACCTCCCCAATCAACATCTGTATATGCAAATAGGGTAAAATCATTAGATTTTTCATACCACAATCCATACTCAATTATGCCTCTTAAGTACCTCAATATTCTCTTTACTACTGCATAATGTGATTCTTGAGGTTCAACTTGAAATATTCCTACAATTCCAACTGAGTGTGCTATATCAGGTCTTGTATGAGTGAAGTACTGCAATCCTCCAATCATAGATCCATACTTCTTATGTTCCACTATAGGAGTCTCATCTATGCTAGATAACTTATGTCCAGTTACCATAGGTGTTCCAATTGGCTTATAGTTCTCCATTCCAAATCTCTTTAACAAATCATTCAAGTAATTTGTTTGACTTACAAAGATGCCATCACTATTTTGTGTTATCTGCAATCCTAAAGAATATTTAATTTCACCAATCATATTCATTTTAAATTCAGTCTTCATTTCATCTGTAAATTTATCATTGGCTTCATCTTCTCCTCCAAAAATGATATCATCAACAAAAATAACTACAACCAACAAACCATTTTCAATTTTTTTTGTGTACAGGTTGCTATCAGTTGTTCCTTTTTTAAATCCTAATTTTATCAAATACTTGTCCAATCTTGCATACCAAGTCCTAGGTGCTTTCTTTAGTCCATATAAAGCTTTCTTCAGTTTACATACCATGTCTCCTTCTTGAGTTAAAGGAAAACCTTCAGGCTGCTCAATGTAGACTTCTTCTTCCAACTCTCCATTTAGAAATGTTGACTTTACATCCATCTGATATACTTTGAACTTCTTGAAAGCTGCATAAGCCAAAAACATTCTTACTGCTTCAATTCTTACTACTAGTGCAAAAGTTTCTTCATAGTCAATTCCTTCTTGCCATGAGTATCCTTTACATACCAATCTTTCTTTGTTCCTTACTACTTCTCCTTGTTCATTCATCTTGTTTCTGAATACCCATTTTGTTCCTATAACATTCTTATCTTTAGGTCTAGGGACCAATTACCATGTTTTATTCTTTTTAATCTGATCTAGTTCTTCTTTCATAGCTTTAATCCAATGTTCATCTTCACAAGCTTCACTAGTAGATTTAGGTTTAATTTGAGAAATCAAACATAACTATTCTTGTACCTTATTTTGAGTTAGAACTCCTTTGTCTATGCTTCCAATAATTTGCTCAACAGGATGATTCCTTGATAAATTCTTGTTAGGTGTCACTATCTCAGATCTCACTTTAGGTGTCGGTTCTTCAATGATCTCACTGTTGCTTTCATTCAACAAATCACTGTCAGTTTCATAGAATAATTCAGTAGTCTCAATGTTAGATCAGGGATGAGTTCCTTCATCCGATTCATAATCAAGCATTCTTTCCTCAATTTTGAACTTTTCATCAACTTTAACATTTGTGCTCTCAACAATAGTCTTAGTTCTCTTATTGTAACATCTATAAGCTTTTCTTTTCAAAGAATATCCAAGAAATATACCTTGATCACTTCTAGGATCAAGCTTTCCAATGTCATCATCTCTCTTTATATAATATTTTCTTCCAAAATTTCTAAAATACTTAATTGAGGGTGCATGTCCAAACCATAGTTCATAGGGTATTTTGTGCATGTCTTCTTTGATTTGTACTCTATTCATTGTATACACTACTATGTTCACTTCTTCTCTCTAGAATATCTTTGCTAAGTCATTCTCAAATAACATAGCTCTTGTTGCTTCAGTCATTGATCTATTTCTTCTTTCTGCAATACCATTTTGTTCAGGTGTCCTATGGGCTGAAAATTATCTCTTAATACCATTCACTTCACAAAAGGTGTTAAATTCTCTAGAAGTAAATTCTCCACCTCTATCTGATCTCAAACATTTAATCTTTATTCCAGATTCATTATCAACTTTATTCTTAATGATCTTAAACTTATCAAATGCTTCAGATTTTTATTTAAGAAATGCAATCCACATCATTCTTGTAAAGTCATCAACAAGAATCATAAAATATCTTTCTCCATAGAATCCTCTATTCCTTGTAGGACCACTCAAGTTTGTATGAACAATCTCCAACTTCTTTGCTGATGTAAACTTCTTACTACGAAATGAGATTCTCTTCTATTTAGCCATCACACATTCCTTGCAAATCATGTTAGTAGGCTTCATAATTCTAGGAAAATCTCTTATTGCAAGTGTAGTACTCACTTTTACAATGTTATCAAAATTTATATGACAAAATCTTCTATGCCATAACCAACTGTCATCAATCTTAGTAATCAAACATGTCATCTCAGTAGGATTCAAGTGAAATACATTACCTTTGGTTCTAGATCCAGTACCAATCAAATTTCCATCTTTGTCTTTTATCACACAAGTTTTCTCAGTAAACCAAACTTGATATCCCTTATCAACTAACTATCCAACACTCAAAAGATTATGTTTCAAACCATTCACAAAGTAAACATCATCAGTATTAGTCTTTCCATCAAGAGTAATAGATCCTATACCTTTAATCAAACAAGGTGCATTGTTTCCAACTCTAACAAATTCTCCATCATAATTGTTAAACTTTATGAACTTTTTCATGTCTCTAGTCATATGATGTGAACAACCACTATCTATAATCCAATAAGATTTCTTTTCAACTTGAGAAACTAGAGCTTTTTCTTCCTTAACCTCTATTTCAAGATTTTCTTCTTTAATTTCTACAAATCCTATATCATCATTATTCTCAGTATCACTTTCACTTAAGGTTCTCTCTATACTAGCTTCAAGTTCTTCATCATTAGCATAATAATATTCCTTAGATCTTTTAGGCTTAAAATTGTTTCTGTACTTCTTAACTCTCTTAGGACATTTAGATGCAAAATGACCATATTCTTGACATGTCCAACATTTAAAAATTTTCTTACCATCTAGTTCTCTCTTCACAAGCAAGGCAATACCTTCTTCAATCTTCCTGTCTTCTTCATTTCTAGATCTTTTGCTACCAGCATAATCTCTTCTCACACTGATGCTTCTTGAAAAAGTAGGGTGAACACTAAGAGAACTGAATGTTGTCTCCATTCTAGGTAAGTCTCTTGATAACCTTAGGTTCATTTCTGATGCTTCCAATCTTCCAAGAAGAGTATCTCTTGTAAAGTTTGTAGTACAAGGTATAACTTGTTCAATCATCTGTGTTGTCTGCTTAAATGCAGGAGTCAATTTCCTTAGAATTTTCCATATCACTTCATTCTCTGTCTTTGTTGCTCCACAAGATCTTATACCTGCAACAATCTTTCACATTCTACCAATATAGCTTCTAACATATTCATCTTCCATCATTCTTATATCTTCAAATGCACATATCCAATTATGTAATCTGACTTTCTTTGCATGTTCATCACCTTCAAAATTAGACTGTAAAGCTAACCAAATTTCATGAGATTTTTTCAAATATTTTACCTGATTGTACTCATTTTCTGGAAGGGCTGATAGGAGTGCTTCTCTAGAAAGTATGTTACACATGAATAGATCTCTTTCATCATTAGTACATGTTTCAATATTATCCTCATCAATGATAGTCTTCTCATTCTTAGTAATCAACCAATAACCTGGTCCTAAACATAGTAGATGTGTCTTCATCTTTTCTTTCTAGCTATAAAAATTCACTCCATCAAACTTAGGGATTCCTTTCCTGAAATTTGCCAATGATCTCCTTAAGTTGTTAAAATTTTCTTTCAAGGACCTATTGTTCTAATACCAATTGTTAGAAAGTAAAGTCCACCAAGATAACTGAGAGGGCAGGGGTGAATCAGTTATCTAATAATTATAACCTTTATCAACTTTAATATATTTTAACCATATAAGCAATGTAACCAACAACCATAGAAAGATATTAATACACAATAACACAATGACAGAAGATATATTGACTAGGGAACCTCTTGATCAAAGAGTAAACCTCGGTGGGAATGATGCCCACAAAAGATGCACTAATATGAAAGTTCCATGTGAAAGGATGGACTCTGTTAGGAGTCTTATGAAACACATTTAGTACATATGAATTCCTGCTAGGAGATTTTGAATCCCTGTTAAAAGATTCTAACCCTGTTAAGAGTTATGGAAGACAAAAGGACCCACTGCCCAAATAGCTTCAATGGTAAGATCACTGAACTCACTATCCTACTGATCTTGTATTACTCCATAGAATAATACCAAAATATTACTAACCTCAACAATTCAATACTCCTTCTCTGAATGTGCCAAACCACACCAACTCCTTTAGATCTCAGTACTTCGCATATCCTCTTTCCACAAATTCTCTTTCACAATTTTATTCACTCTTACATTACTACATTAAAACAAGGAAAACATTCCTTCCTTTATACCATACTCAAGTAATTACAAATGAGTTGGCATATAAATTACAAAATAAAAGTTTCCACACGTTACATCAAAATTACACAAAACTGTCGGCTTCCAATTAGAATAACTCTTCACTTGTGCAACCTCAAAGTTTGCATTATCACCCACATCACTATCAAAATGTCTTCAACTTCTCTCTAACTGCACATAACTAGATTCCATCCCGATTAGGAGATATCATCTGATTTCCACAAATCGCTACTCAGGAACACTACCTGAATATTGCTTCCACTAAAATGCTCATAACTTCAATGAATAAATGAATTACTATTTGTGCTCTTAACCATGAACATATAACACATCATAGAGTAAGTCCTTAAAATCTCATAGGTTGATATCTAATATCCCACGTGCGCTGATCCAAACACTGTTTGCTCCTCTGCTAATCTTTAGTAGATCACTGTGTTGACATCAATGAAAATCATAGTCATGAATGCAACAACAATTGCTACAGAATGGCTGCTATTACTCCCATAGGATATATTCAGCATTTATTCCTAACCAAATCTGCTCCGCACATCTTTTCAAGTGGAATTTATTTTTCAGGCGGTTCATCATCTCCACCTTTTGGTTGAGCTAGTCCTTTGGCCATAGATGACACTGGCAAAGAGGAGGATGCAGGAGCACTCACTAACAGAACTATAGGAGCTTGTTGAGGAGTAGGCTTCCCAGATCTCTTTCTCCTTCCCATCATCCATTGAACCCACTTATCAGTTCTCTTGATGACTTTAGCCGTTAAGGTCTCCAAATCTTCTATAGCTTGACCTTGAACCGGTTCTAAGATCATAGGATAGGGATTGATCTAATCTCTATATGTGTCGGTATACATATGTTATCCATCATCAACAATGCCTTTGACATTAGTGTTGACACTGAACGACTAGATTTGTTCAACAGTCAACCTAGAGTAAAATCTTTCCCGACTCTCTAACACATCCTTGCAGTTGGCCCAATAATCTTCGAGTTTGGGAATGTGCTTGACCATAGCGCCAATCTGGAGATGATTCTTGGCATAACTTACTAGATCAAATTGAGGCCTCAAAACTTCATACACCTCTGGCTTATGTCTACTCTCGAACACCTTCGTCATGTTCTTAGCATTTGACATTGACGCGCAACTATAAGCTCCAATGGTGATAGGGAATTCATAGCCTTTCTTCTTAATTCCCCCACTGATTAGGTTCACTTGCAACATCTATTGGATCACCTCTACAAGAAGGATCATGTCATTGGGGTACCTTGGTAGCTTCATGGGGAAATCATCAAAACCTACAAGATGAAGGTATGCAAAACTAGAAAATTGAATGAAGAAGCTCCCAAATTGGATGATGAATTCCATGGCTTCTGGCGAGAACCTCCGCTCTAGGCATCCTTGAAATTATGTGCACAACCTCATTGTAAACAAGTCATCAACTTTAATGAACTTGACATAGCTATTTTGTAACTTCAAATGAGGGAATAAATCATAAATTTTCACATCATCTTCATATTCTTCTAGCCTAGGGAATCTTGGCCATACTTGCAATGTAGCTAAAACATAGATTAATCAAGAAGACATATAAAACTTGTTCTGAAACTTGGCAAGACTCAAGGCATTGGATAGATTTTCACTTACCACTTGAGCCCAGTCTATATAATGGTTCTCAGCATATATTACTTGGACCAAGAAGAAATAGTGCTCTATTAAATTCAATGCATCGCTTTCACCTTTTATCATATGAAGGAGCACCAGGATGTCGACAATCTCGGCCTTCAGATCTATCTTGAAAAGTATCTTTGGCACTTTTCCCTTTATGCTTCTAGCCTTTCGAAACCATGAGCTCATGATTTCTTTTCTCCACCTCATCTTCTTCTCATTATATTCAAAAATCACAATCGAGAAGTTCATATTTAAAAATTCTGCTCGCTTTGGGATTCGAAGACTGTTCTGCATGGACTCTCTATCAATGGAGATGAGAACTATGTCATCCAACATCAAAATCTATTTTGTATCCAGGTTGAATCTGGTTATACATTCTCGGATTAGCTTAGGAGCTTTCACTGCAATAGGAAATCCAACAACTTCAACCAAGCCGCTACTTTTGAGCTTCTGCATCATGGGACGGAGGTTCTCTTCATTCAATCTTCTATGTAGATTGCCTAGATCATAGAATCTGAGGGATGTATTTGTCAAATTTTTCCATTCAGATGTAACCCCATTCTACCCATCGAAACCCATGAATTTGGTGGCCATAGCTTCTAATTATGCTTTTGATTTACAACTAAAAAGCTTTGGAGAATACTATGAGATGATTTGAAAAATTGTGGGAAATCAAGGGCGTATGAAAAAGATGTGAACAAATGGTAATTTTCACTTGATTATTTGAGTTTTTTATAAACAACTTGCTTCCTTATAGTTAATTTCTATATCTTGAGCCACACAAGTGAGAGATTTTCAAAAATATCTGTTACAGTTCTAATGTTAAGATTTGAATTAAATGCATCTTATTAATGGCCTTAACAAATCACTTTTACCCATTTGGGGTAGATGTAATGGTAACTTAATTGGCGTAGTGGATTTTTCCTTTTCCACTTTCCTCCATTAAAAGCCTTTGTCAGAAAACTCACTTTGAAAGTAGAAACCCAACTGTGGAGAAGCTGGGAAGTGATTTTTTGAAACTCCGCAATTGACCCGTTTCTTTATTAATTCTCTCTAAATGTCAAAGTAGACTATCTTCATCATAATATATCATTCAATCCTCATGACTTCTTGTTCTTATTTCTTCACTAGTTGTCACTTCTCAAAAATTGAACTTCTCTGGTGGTTCTCCGATAAGGGAGAAGTTAACATCCAATTCTCCGAAAAGGATCTCTTACTCACTTCCTCATATTCTGAGACTGTTTAATCTACAATAGGAGCTCGATCTTATTCCCTCAAAATCTAGATGTCTAGCTTTTTGGAATCTCTGACACACTTTCCACTATCCTTTGGAAAATAACCTCTGCAGGGAAAACTTCCACAAGCGGGGAAGTTCATTACAGCTTCTCCGCCGAGCTACTTTTCTGGACCCAACTCATTCTTAAACTATGAATCTCAATCTCTAGGCCTTATCTCTATGTTTGATGATTCCCGTGTTCTCTTCCCATGGAAAATTACCTTCATGGGTTGAAACCTACCAAGGAGAAGGCTATTTTCAATTTTCCAACAAAGGGAAAAAATGACAATTTAGAGCTTCACATTCATATGAATACCATCGATTAGAACTGAAAGAAATAGAGTCTTTATCAAATTGGGAACTATGACTTACCCATTCCTAGGATGAAAAAAAAACCAACCTGGCTCAAAAAGAAATAAGAAGGCATGAAGGGATAATTCGATAAAGACCACCTATCCTAGGGGGATTCTAGACTTAGACTCCAATTTAATATCTCAAACTCACGACTCAATCTAACACAAGGTATCCACCTTTGTTTTCAAGGGTGAAGAAAAAAAGTAGGGCAACAGCTGGCTCTATCTGGGGACTTGGCTATGATCATATCTAAGCAAGGAATCCAAATCTCTGGTTTTGCAAGTCAAATGAAAAAGGCAACTCACAACAAAACTAAAGAAAAGGAAGGGAATAGGAAAGGAAAGACAAAGTGAGGAAAAACTAAACTAAGGAAAACAATAATGGGAGCTAAATGTAACTATCATACAATATAGGGGTTACCTGTGTTCAATTTGCAATTTGATATAATTTCAAATCTTGACCATTATAGGTCAAGGGTAGTACTTCACCATTTGGATATGCCAGTTTGAAAGAATTTTTGTTAAAGGCCTGATGGATGATGAATGGTCCCTTCTAGAGTGCCTCAAATTTTCCATGCATTCCTTTAGGCACCCTTCATTTATCCCATAACAGAACTGAATCTCCAACCATGAACTTCCTTGGTCTAGTTTTCTTGTCAAAGAGATTCTTTACCCACATCTAATGCTTTGTGATATGATCAAAAATCTTCTCTCATTCTTCCTCAAGTTTATTTAGATACATAATTCAATTTTCCAACCCATCTTTATAGATACCATCTTCTACCACTGTTCTCAACTTGTTAGTAGCCAATTATAGAGGTAGGGGAAGGCTTGCCTCAACTCTGTATACCAGCTCAAAATGTGAAATAACAATCACTCTCTTTGGATGTAAGATGTAAGATGTTCACGGGCCAACCTCAACTAGCAACCCTTCCTCTTAGACCAGTAATAATAGAAGGTCCCTTTCAGCAATGGGGCCTTGATTTTATCGGGCCTATCAATCCTGCATCAAGCATTGGTCACACTTATATAGTCACTATAACTGATTATTTTACAAAATGGGTGGAGGAAAAGGCCACTAAGAGAACCACTTCCAAAGTGGTGTGTGAATTCATCAAGGAGAACATCATGGTAAGATTTGGTGTGCCTATTAAACTAGTTATGGGTAATGCAGCTTAATTTTCTTCAACTGAAATTACTAAATTCTATTTCGAGTATGGCATAACCACTAGTCACTTGTCCAACTATTTCCCACGAGGGAATGGTCAAGCTGAGTCAAGTAATAAGAACCTGGTAATCATAGTGAGAAAACTTGTATTAGATAACCAAAGGACTTGGCGTAAGAAAATTCACAAAGCACTCTGGGATGACAGGGTAACTCCAAAGAGGGTGATTGATATTTCACCTTACATCTTACATCTTGTTAACTAAAAGGCTTGCCTTGTAACATTGTCGGCTCCAATAATAGCATTGTCTCAATATCTTGATGTAGTTACAGAAGATGAAAAATGCCCACCACAACCTTCATCATGGAATGTTTTTAACAATCTCTCTTGTTGTTGTTTGTCCACACATCTAAGAAAAGTTCCATCTATAGATCTTTTGTATAATGTCCCTTCCCAAATGACATACTTATCAGCTTTCAACCTCAAATCTCTCCTTTTCTTAGCTGTCAATCTTTTAGGGCATTCTCCATAAGTTAGGAAATAAACAATGTCTTCAAACCATGGGTCTTGTAAACTCATTGCTAAGACTAGTTGTTTTATTTCAGGTTGATCATCTCCTTCACTTTCTGCCATAGCTTTGCATAATGCATTGCCTCATACCATTTTTGTTGGTTTAATCTATATATCATATTCATGTGTTTTAGCTACCCAAGCCCCTTTGTTATTACATCCTACATCTTGCTGGGTTAATATACTTTTTATTGCAATGTCAGGAACAAACACAACAAAGTGAGAATGTAAGATATAAAATCTAAAGTTCTTCAAGGCTTTCACCACTGAGAAGGCATGCTTCTTGGTCTGAGAATATCTTACCTCATGATTTTTTAGTGGCATGCTCATAACGGTAATAGGAGCCTGAACTCCTTGGTTTTCTTGCATAAGAATAGCTGACAAAATATGTTCAGATGCATAACAATAAATCATGAAATCCTTCTTATAATCTAGGTGACATAAGATAGGGGCATTGGCTATAGCATCCTTTATATCTTGAAAGGCTCTTTTACCAGGGTCATTCCATTTGAAATTCTGATTACCTTTCATCATGTCCATAATACACTTGGTGATTTCTGAAAAGTCAGGGATAAATCTTCTGAGAAAATTTACTTGACCAAAGAATGAATTCAATCTAGTTTTACTTACAGGTAAAATTAGCCTTTGAATGGCTTTGACTCATTTTGGGTTGATCCTGATACCTTCTTGTGATACAATATGACCCAATAGTTTTCCTTTGGTAACACAGAAAACTGACTTCTTAGGATTTAAAGAGATCCCGTGTTCCCTACATCTTCGCAATACTCTTTCCAGATCCCTAACATGATCACTTGTTTTCTTAGAGAACACTGTTAAGTCATCCAAATATATGAAAATGATTTTATCTTTCATATTAGCAAAAGACAAGTCCATACCTTGCTGAAATGTTGCACCGACATTGATGAGGCCAAATGGCATTCTGTGGTATGCAAATGTGCCCCAGGGAGTGGTAAATGCGGTCTTGTGATGGTCTTTCTTCTCTACTTTGACTTGGTTGTACCCAGAAAAGCCATCGAGCATAGACATCATCTCATCTCCTGCCACTGTTTGCAACAAGTGATCCATATTGGGGAGTGCATAGTTGTCTTTTAAAGAAGCTTGATTTAAATTTTTGAAGTCTACATATATCCTTATTTCTCCATTCTTTTTCCTCATAGGGATGATGTTTTCTATCCATGTAGAGTGGTGGATAGGGTAGATAATCCTAGCTTTGAGCATTTTGTCAACTTCTCTAAAGATAGCATCTGCCACTTTTGGATTGTAATTTCTTTGTTTCTATTTGAATGGGGCAGCATCATGTTTTAGGGGAATTTGATGCTTGAAATTTCCTCCCATGAATCTTATTAAATCTTCATAACTCCAGGCAAAGACATCTTGGTATTTCAGGAACAGCCTTCTAGCTTTCACTTTCTCTTCAAGAGTGCAACACTTTCCTATGTTTATCATTCTAGGATTTGACTCACTCCCAATGTTCATCCCTTCATATTCCCCGGTCGTAAGACCTTTCTCTATCTTTTTCCTCTTAACGTAAGTATCATGACGATTGAAAAATTTGTCTAATGATATAAAATATGGGGGAATGACATTACCTTGTAATTGAGTCATGCCTGGTTCATCTTTCTTTTGTTCCTTGGGATGTTCTTGTGAGGGATCATTTGGCTTTTCTTCAGGGGGACTATCATTATCTTCAAGGAAAAGTTATAGGCATTTGTCATCGTTGAACACTTGCTAATCATCTATGTTATCAGGTACTAATGGCCTATACATCACCTCTACCTGGTACTTCTTCTCTTTAAATTCTAGATGAGGTAGTAGTAAGGAGGTAGAGACTGCTAGTGAATCTGCCTTAGAATTTAATTCTCTAGGGACATATTCAATTGCAAAGGCATCCAATTCTTTAATCTTGTCCCATAATTTGTTCCTATAACTCTTCAACCTCTGATTCTTAATAGAGTATTGACCTTTGATCTGGCACACAATCAACTCAGCGTCGCCTCGAGCTTTTAGAACTTTTACACCCTTTTCCTTCGCAACAATTATTCCAAGTAACAATGCCTCATACTCAGTCGTATTATTGGTATTTGCAAAATCTAGTTTGAAAGCTAATGGATTAGGTTCACCTGCGAGTGGAATTAATACCACTCCTACACTAGACCTAGAGGAAGAATAGCTACCATCGAATTCTAGTGTCCAGACTTCTGGAATCTTATCCTTCTTAGAGGCCTCAATTTCTTCTTTCTCTCCTTCAGGGTCATCAACAACGCCTTGGGTAAACATCATATAATTGCTGAACTCCAATTCTTGGTATAGGATTCGAGCTTTCAGATCATCAGATTTGAGAATCGTGAACTTTGACTTCTCCTCAGGTTCTAGTTTAACCTTCTTGTTTCCTACAGGAATTATTGCCTGGGACCAATCCAATTTAATTTCCCCACCCATGTCTCTGCAAAAACTCTTGCTTAGTAGTAGTCCATAGCTTGCTAATATATCTACAACAAGGATTATTAGTAGCATCATCTTTTCAAGGTGGATAGCCAGAGCTACTTGGGCATCTTTGATTTGGCTGAGCAACGAGACTTGTTTAGCATCCATAGAATAACATCTACCATGGAATTTTGTCAAGGTAAGGCCTAAGGCTTTGGCCATAGGGGAAGGCATCATTAGAGGCACCTGAATCTACGATACAATTTCTAAGTTTACAACCATTGATATACAAGGAGACATAAAATGGTTCAAGTTTTTGACTCGAGAAGGTAGCTAGCACAGTGGTTTCCCCTTGTTCAAATAATCTTGCTAGTGAGGAATCATCCTCATTGGAAGAGGTGACATTATGATTCAATTTAATACTATCTCCTTTTAGGTAATCTATGAATCTTTTCAATTCAGTGGGATTCGACCTTAAATAATCTATGGGAGAAATTTGGATCTTGGAATTTTTACAGAACTGAATGAAATCAAAGGAATCATTTTCCTTACCCGGTTGTGAGATTTTCATCCCCTGAATGCTTTCTTTCCTACCTGAAGTAGATGCATCGCTAGTTCCCATTGAAGGAATGATAATGGGAGTTTTGTCTTTTTGGCTCTGAGTTAGGACTGCACAAGTGGTGCCATGTATGGTAGCATAACACTCTCCTTGTTAGTCAGAATCAGATTTATACTCAAAAAATAGATTTATAGAGTTGCCATGCGATCATGAATCCAATTCATTATCTGGTGTCATAGTGTCTAACTCATTGGTAGATAATAACTACATCATTCGAGCTATTTCAGGACAGTTCTCACCATTATGGTTTGTTGTTAGATGAAATATGCACATATTTCCTTTCTTAGGGGTAGCCTCAATTGCAAGCCTCTTTTGTGGAGCAGTTAATTGTAGAATCTTGCTATTAGTATTTCTATTATTCTAATCATGAAATGGTTTCTGGTACAAATTGTTAAACTTAGGGAGTTGTCTTTTTAAAGCGGTGATCTCATTGGACATTTTCTGCATCATCTCATTAGTTAATGTAGTACCACTTGAACGAGCACTTGTTTGTATCTCTCTTTTCCACCTACCAGAAAAAATCATGTCATCTTCCAACTCAATGGCTGTTCTCTGAGCATTATCCAAATTCACAAGTCATACTCTTCTTAAATCATAGTTTATGTCTAGTGGCATGGCACCCATAAAGAATATCTTTAGGTTAGTAGGGGTAGTTCTATCAGTAGTGGGAATTCTATTGGTGATTTCATTGAACTTAGCAATGAATTCTCTCATACTTACAAAAGCTTCTTTCTTGATGGAGGTTAGTTGCATCAGCAGGGCATGTTCATCTTTAGCGGTTTTAAATCTAGCTTCAAAAGATGACCTCATAGCAGTCCAACTTGTAATTGAAGCATCGTCCAAGTGATAAAACCAGTCAACCACCGTCTCAACAAGAGTTTCAACAAATAGCCTTACTACAACATCTTCATGTCCAATTCCTAGGATGTGAGTTGCTATGAAGAAGGCTTTAATGTAATCATCTGTAGTAACCTTTCCATCTCCTGAGAACTTAGGAAATTCTTTCTAGATCCTGAAGGGAGTGGGTGATATGCTGTGAACTATAACAAACTAGTAGCAGTAGCCCATGGAGCTTCCATCACTATATGTGCAGGATGTTGTGAAAAATTAATAACAGAGGGAGCAACTACTTCATGTAAAGTTAATACCTGGCAAGCTGTAGGCAATGAAGTTTGTGACCTGGGAGGTGAAGGTGGTCTACTCTTTATTTTTTTGTCACCTCTCTGACAAGGTAAGTGTATTATGGGAAAACTGAGCTCAGCAAACCTTTCAAATGTAGGGTCTTTTCCACCTTGCCCCTTGGTACTTTTGAGAAATCTTCTTTGATCCAGAGCTCCAAATCAGTTTTGTTGTCTAGCTTCATGTTCAACTCAGCATTGATTTCTTCTTTGAATTTCTCTTTCAAGTGCTTGTGTTCTTGCTTCTTCTTGTTCAAGCACTTGATTCACATTCCTATAATGCTCTGCATTTTTTCTATATCTCCAAGAAAAAGTATTCAGGGATGAGACTATGTCTTCTTGGTCATCTTGAAAACCGAGATTGGGTTGAAGCATAGGGAATACATTCTCATGAGGTAACACCATTTTTCCTCGTGACAAATATTTTAGTCTAGTGACTGTCTCTCTCCCCAGTGGAGTCACCAAAAATATGTTGGTAAACATATTGTTCCTGTTGAATTTAACTCTTTATTTGCCCAAAATATTCTTAAAAAATAATGTGAATACAAATAGTTGGAAAGTTGTTAACTATTTAGCTAACTTCCCTCTGAATTTTAATTGGTACAACTCCCTTATATGAAGATATGCAATGAATTTTGTTTGTTCTAAATCCTAATGGGGTATGTTCGTGACTAGAGAACAACAGAGGTAACCAAATTAGCCCTCGGTGAGATACTAATCCAAACAGAGAATTTGATTCTAAATCCTAACCAAGTTTGGGATTTCACAATACTTATGAATTCACACCAGTGGGAATGCAATGATGAATTCTACTTGAATTAATGAACTGTAGTAAAATAATATGGATGAATCTAATCTAAACAGGACATATGTGTATTCTCCCAACCTCACAATAATGCTCAGATTACTGTCGATTAACTGCACTAAAGAAGAGAAACATAACTCCATCTATTTGCTAATTTCAATCCAACTTAAGGAAAACAAACATTCAAACTTACAAATGCATGGAATAGTAAATAAATGGCACAAAACACATTCCAAATTGACTCTACAAGAAGATGTATTTCACACCAAAAATTAGCTGACTTTTTCATTGATTTTCCAAAAGTTACATATAGGCTTCAAGAAGTAAGCCGTTACAAAATCAACTGAATCAATTCATATTCTACAAAGTGAGTAAATGATAAGTGGCCATTTACCAATTTTACAATGTATATCAAAAAGAAGAGGGGAAACCTATTTGCTCTTCACTGGCTTCCTCACCTTCTCCAACTTAGCCTTATGAGCTTTGGTGGCCGCAAGAATCAGAATCATCCTTTCAGAATATGGGATGTACACATTTTTTAATCTTATGAGTCAATGAGCATGATCCTTCTCTATGCATTTTGTAACATCTTTTCGGGGTTGCGTCTTCATCATGGCTTTGTATATGCCTCCACTGAGTTGTTGAAGATCAGGTATTCTATCTAGGTGAGACCTAGATGACTCTGCAAGCTAGTCCAGGTAGTCAAAGAATGACTTCTGCATATTGGTTATACGAATTGGGCTCTTTCCATCTCCACTAGCTTGAGACTCGGAGTGAAGACCTCTCAAGTATACAAAGATTTTACTTTGTTCTTTAGTGACTTCCTCTTCAGTCACCTTCATTCCCATCTTTACTTTGATTATCATCTCCATTTTGAATTCAACTCCTTGGAGCCATTCAATTAGAGGTTCATCCCCTTTCTACAATATGTTGGCTTTGATTGCATATTTAGTCTTCATCGTGACCAACCAATGTAGAAGCACCATGCACTCCTCACACTTTAACCTCTCTACTGTGAGTGTTTTCATATGTCCTTTGATAGAATCCTTCTCTGCTTCTAACTGTAAAAATACATTTCCAAGCTTCTCAATGGCTACCAGGCCTTCAGACTTAAGTCATTCAATCCACCTCCTGCCAATGTGCTTGAAATATCTATCTTCTTGCAGTTTGGCAAGTATTTCTTGGTTCTCAGCTACAATAGGATCGAATGTTATTAGGGAACTGGGAAGGCTTGCCATAGGAGAAACCAACTGCGTAATGAAGTTAGTCATTTCTTTAATTTTTTCCTTGATTCGAGTCTTGGTGACTTTGAGTTCCTTGAGATCTTCCTTGATCAACACATTACTAGACTTCCACAAGTGTTTGGTATCATGGTGGGAAAGCCCCATGTCTAAGGAATGGAGTGCAAGTCTAAGGCAATAAGATCTTGAATTCTATCATCCTTCAATGGCTTGGCTATTTCCATTGATAGGTGCCTTGTGTTTGGATCTCGACCAAGAGTGGTCAGAGTTCTAGTCTTCTTAGCTTTTCTCACTATTGATCCTGACTACATTGCTTGTGAGAACATTTCACCACTGGGAGCGCCTTGCTCACCCTTTTTATTTTCCACTCCAGAGTCTTCTTGAGCCATGACTCTACACTTGTAACCTTTGTTGCAAAGATCAAATCTTCAAAAAATAATTTCCTGATAATAGGAGGGGAAGATTTAGGCTTAGAGGCCAAAGGATTAACTTGTGGAGAAGAAATGCTCTTTTCCTTTTGGGGAGACCCCAAATGTTCATCTGTCTCATTAGTTTCTGAACTACTACTATCATCACCAACTTCAACAATGGTAGGAGCCTCTTGAGTGGAAGTGTCACCTTGTATCTCAATGGTTCCTCTTTGTGCTTGCTGCTCTAATTTCATGGCCCCAAAAGTTTCTTCCTCTATCTTGTCGGATTTCTCCACTTTAGCTTCTTCATTTGAACCGATGACAGGAGATGAACCTGCTCCGCAAGTCTTTTCATGTTGAATTTCTTTATCAGGCGGTTCATCATCTCCACCTACTGGTTGAGCTAGTCCTTTGGCCATAGATGATGTTGGCAAAGAGGAGGATGCAGGAGCACTCACCGAATCGACTACAAGAGCTTATTAAGGAGTAGGCTTCCCAGATCTCTTTCTCCTTCCCATCATCCACTGAACCCACTTATTAGTTCTCTTGATGACTTTAGCGGTTAAGGTCTCCAAATCTTCTATAGCTTGACCTTGAACTAGCTTTGAGCTCACAAGATAGGGCTTGATCTGATCTCTATATGTGTCGATATACATATGTTCTCCATCATCAACAATGCCTTCGACATTAATGTTGACATTGAACAAATTTATTTGTTGAACAGTCAACCTGGAGTAAAATATTTCCCGACTCTCTTACTCATCCTTGCAGTTGGCCCAATAATCTTTGAGTTTGGGAATGTGCTTGACCATAGTGCCAATCTAGAGATGATTCTTGGCATAACTTGCTAGATCAAATTGAGTCCTCAAAACTTCATACACTTCTGACTTATATCTTCTCTCCAACATCTTGATCATGTTTTTAGCATTTGACCTTGACGTGCAACTGTAAGCTCCAATGGTGACAAGGAATTCATATCCTTTCTTCTTAATTCCCACACTGAATAGGTTCAGTTGCAACATCTGTTGGATCACCTCTACAAGCAAGATCATGTCATCGGGGTAGCTTGGCAGCTTCATGGGAAATCATCAAAACCTGCAAGATGAAGGTATGCGAAACTAGCAAATTGAACGAAGAAGCTCCCAAATTGGGTGATGAATTCCATGGATTCTGGCGAGAACCTCTGCTCTGGGCATCCTTGCAATTCTCTACACAACCTCATTGTAAATGAGTCATTAAATTTAATGAACTCAACATAGCTATTTTCTAACTTCAAATGAGGGAAGAAATCATAAAATTTCAAATCATCTTCATATTCTTCTAGCCTAGGGAGTCCTTTCCATACTTGCAATGTAGCTAAAACATAGATCAAATAGGAGGACATATAAAACTTTCTCTGAAACTTGGTGAGACTCAAGGCATTAGACATATTTTCACTTCTCACTTGAGCCCAGTCTATATAATGGTGCTCAGCACATATTACCTGGACCAAGAAGAAATAGTGCTCTATGAAATTCAATGCGTCACTTTCACCTTTTACCCTATGAAGGAGCACCAGGATGTCGATGATCTCGGCCTTTAGATCTATACCAAAAAAGTGTCTTTGGCACTTTTCCCTTTATGCTTGTAGCCTTCTGAAACCATGAGTTTATGATTTATTTTCTCCACCTCATCTTCTTCTCATTATATTCTGAAATCACGATTGAGAAGTTCATATTTGAAAATTCTGCTCACTCTAGGATTTGAAGACTGTTCTCTACTGACTCTCTGTCAATGGAGATGAGAACTGTGTCATGTGGCAACAAAATCTATTTTGTATCTAGGTTGAATTTGGTTATACATTCTCAGACTAGCTCAGGAGCTTGCACTACAACAAGAAATCCAACAGCTTCAAACAAGACACTACTTTTGAGCTTCTGCATCATGGGATGGAGGTTCTCTTCGTTCAATCTTTTTTGTAGATTGCCCAGATTGTAGAATCTGAGGGATGTATTTGTCAAAATTTTCCATACAGATGTAATCTCATTCAACCCATCGAAACCCATGAATCTGGTGGCCATAGCTTTTGATTATTCTTTTGATTTACTGCTAAAAAGCTTTGGAGAATGCTGTGAGATGATTTGAAAAATTGTGGGAAATCAAGGGCGTATGAAAAAGATGTGAACAAATGGTAATTTTTTCTTGATTATTTGAGTCTTTTATAAATAGCTTGCTTCCTTATCATTACTTTCCATATCTCATGCCACACGAGTGAGAGATTTTCAAAAATATCCATTAAAGTTCTAACGTTAATATTTAAATTAAATGCATCTTATTAACACCATTAAGAAATCAATTTTACCCGTTTGGGGTAGATGTAATGGTAACTTAATTGGGATAGCAGATTTTTACTTTTCCTCTTCCCTCCATTCAACACCTTTGTCAAAAAACTCACTTCGAAGGTAGAAACCCGACTGTGGAGAAGCTAGGAAGTGATTTTATGAAACTCTGCAATTAACCCGTTTCTTTATCAATTCTCTCTAAATGTCAAATCAGACTATCTTCATCATAATAGATCATTCAATCCTCATGAATTCTTGTGCTTATTTCTTCACTAGTTGTTGCTTCTTGAAAACTGACCTTCTCTTGTGATTCTCTGATAAGGGAGAAGTAAATAGCCAATTCTCTGAAAAGGATCTCTTACTCACTTCCTCATATTCTGAGATTGCTTTATCTGCAGTAGGGGCTGAATCTTATTCCCACAAAATCTAGACGTTTGGATTTTTGGAATCTCTTACACACTTTCCACTATCCTTCAAAAAATAACCTCTGTAGGGAAAACTTCTGCAAGCGGTGAAGTTCATTATAGCTTCTTCGCCGAGCTAATTTTTTGGACCCAGCTCATTCTTAAACTATGAATCTTGACCTCTAGGCCTTGTCTCTATGTTTATGTTCTCTTCCCGCAGAAAATTACCTTCATGGGTCAAAACCTGCCGAGGAGAAGGCTATTTTCAATTTTCTGACAAAGGGGAAAAATGACAATTTAGAGCTTCACATTCATATGAATACCATTGATCAGAACTGAAAGAAATAGACTCTTTATCGAATTGGGAACTATGACTTACCCATTCCTAGGATGAAATAAAAACCAACCTAGCTTAAAAAGTAAGAAGAAGGCATGAAGGGATAATTCGATAAAGACCACATATCCTAGGGGGATTCTAGACTTAGACTCCAATTTAATATTTTAAACTCATGACTCAATCTAACACAAGTTATCCACCTTTGTTTTCAAGGGTGAAGAACAAAAGTGGGGAAACAGACACACCCTTTACTTTTGGATGAATGACCCTCATGGTCATAGGGGGAGCTAGATTAGCTCTAGACCCCTGTGCAGCTGGTATACACACCCTTAGAGTATGTGCCCTTGGTTATATTTTTTTGGAGACTAGCTGATGTTGTATGCAAGAGAACACAACCTAATTGTTAGTAGAGATAGAGATTAAAATTAACTATTATATTTCGTATTATGGCGGCAAGCATTAATGAAAGAAACTTGCTTTAATAGTCACCAGAGATCCATTATCCACACATTTGCATTCAAGATTGAGCCTTTAGAGAGAATAGGAGATCAAAGAAGTTTGTGTTGAGAGATTTTTGCGGAACCCTAGTTCAGTCATGATGATTCAGAAATCCTTTGGAACCCTATTTGAGTGATTGATCAAAAAAGTAATGACCATTCTAGTTGTGTTTGATGTTTCTGAAAGGAAGAGATATATATTTAAGAAGCATCCCTTTAAATTAGTCTTAGATGATTTGGAAGGGGCATTCTCTAGGACTCTGATGGGAGTTATGCACGTAGAAGACATATGCGCATACATTTACTGCAAGAAGGAACCTATAGGATTGGATAGAATTAGGTCGCACATGGAAACAATGATGAAACTAGACATGACATTCATGGATGATTTCGTGCACCTAGAAAACAACCCTATCATAGAGTATGCGACTGCATATGAGTTCTATGAATCCAAATGGATTAAGATTTTACTGAGCAAAATACATGATGACCTATTTTGGATAGGAGAAGTCCCTGTTAGAATAACTACTAATCTCATTTATGAGATAACCAAACTTCCTAAGACCAGCACCATTCTTCCCACTAGTAAGGATGTCATGAAACAAGTGGAACAAGCCTGTAAGTCTCGTAGTGATAAGCACAACATGAAAATTGAGCCGATAGAGAAGAAGGACATAAAGATAATATCTATGATACTTGGTTATAAGTTCCAGCATACCAATAGAGTTAATAGTGTGTCCGCAACAACTATTCTAGCAGCCATCATAATTGTAAAGGAATGGGAACACCGAGAGGTGGGGGGGTGAATCGGTGTTCTACAATATTAATTTTTGATACTTGAAACTTAAATCAATAGCTTAATTACTGAACTGAATATTAAAGAAAGTAAAGTAAAAATTCATAACACATAACACCATATATGATTATGGGGAAACCTTGGCCAAAGGAAAAACCACGATGGGAATTAATACCCACTAATAATTGTATTTATGTATTATGATCCTGTTAATGTTCCTTAGCCCTATTAGGAGCTGTCATTACAATGCTTAATTACAATGACCTTGTCAAGGGTCAGATCTTGTTAGGAGTCTTCAGTAACAAACCCTGTTAGGGGTGGTTGGCTCACTACTCAATAGGGAAGGCTACAACCTCTTGGATATCAGATACAAACTATATCTACAATGGTGAACTACTTCTATGACACTACTTGTCGGATTAGTTCCTTTTGTGCACTAATGCTTTAACCTCTTGTAAATCTCTATATCATTCTGACTTCTCTTCACAAGCTTCTACACTTCTTCTATCAAATCTATATCTCATGCCATGCTCAAATACAAAGGCGCATGTCTTATTTATAGGCGAAAACAAAACTATTCACTAGGTCGGCCTATAACCTATTACATACAATGCTTCCAAATGAATTGGCTCAAGCGTGTTTACATACATTGATATTATCATGTTTACAACACATTTACAATAGGCACATAGCCTTTACAAAATAAAATAATGATCGCCAATCAAAATCTTTTCTGTTGGCTGCATGCTCTGTTTTGCTCTGTCGGTTACTGACTGTGTCACTTGAACTCGTTGTATCTTCTTCATACTAAATCATCTGATGATGCATTCTTAGACTTAGCATGATTACATACTCAAAAGTTTATCTTCAAGGGTGCATGCCAAAACTCGATCATATACACATGCATTGATGCTCTATTCATTAGGTGCATTACTGATTGATCTATTCTTCATACTTAGCCGATTTCTTATCTTCTAAGTTATTGCACTTACACCAAAACTCTATATGACTGTGTTTCCATAATGAAAACACTAGATCTTATTCATATACACTAGTATAGTCAACTTGCCAATAATCTCCCCCTTTTTCATTAATGGCAACAAAGGAATATGGAAAAGTTACTAAATTGTATGTTACACAAAAACTTTCTAACATATACTCTTATCTTTTCCTGTACATCATATACTCTATCTTATATCTCCCTTCTACTACTCCATATTTACTCTACTCTTAATCCATATTTACTCTACTCCCCCTTTGACATTAATGACAAAGGTGCTAAAAAATGAAACTTCAAGTACTTACACAGTGAGTACATATGGGTATGCAATCTTTAGGTTTTGGATCTCTTGTTGCCAAAATGCCTTGAGTGCATCTACTGTTTGGAGATGGGTGCATAGTGCATAAGTTATCTTCTCCATCTTTTCTAGATCTGTGCTAGGACCTTGATCATATGTCACAATAGTGGCATCTATCTCCTTGATATTCTGATTCAACACATCCAATGAAGGTGCAAGTTCATGTCTCAACTGAGTTTTCCTAGCCCTTATCTTAGCTATCTCTTTCCTCTGCCTTCTCAATCTTGTCTAACTGTCATTGATAGACATTATTGCACATGTTTACATCTTGTGAGGGATCTAGCATTGATTTTCTCACAACTATCATCATAGATTCAGCTTCTTGAATCTTCTTTGAGAGGTCTACAATTAGTTTGTATTTATCCATACAATCATCTATTATCTTTCTTCCTTTAGTTTCTAAGTCTTTCAGCAAAGCTTGATAAACCTTTACAGAACTAAGGTCAAGTGTGAAGTTACCTATCAATTCACTTAGCCTCTTCTTAACATATTTTCTTCTGCAACCTTGGATGCTGATTCTTCTCGGCTTGAGAAGTTTGCTTTGAAGTTTTAAAGGATGTTGCTTACATCATCCACTAAATGAACATTTACTATTTTATTTTCCTTAGATAGTAGGTTGTTCAGTATTTGTATTGATTCAAAAAATAATGGATTTCTCTTTACTTTTTTCTCCTTTGCTTTCTCCATTGCTAACATACTAATCTTTATTAAATCTTCTTTTCCCCAAGAGTCTAGACTGGTTGTATCAAGGGTCAAACTTGACAATAATGAAGTTGAGGACTTAGGGGTAAGGAGTGTACTATCCATAGCTTCACTCTTCACCTTCACTGGAATTTCAATAAAGGGCTCCTCTACAGGTTCATCTTCCTTTCCTTCTTCCTGTCCAGTTAAGCCTTCAATCTGAACTTCTTCTTGTTGCATAGGTGTGCCATCACCACATAGTATCTCAGCCTCTTCTGTGCTCACAAAAGATTCCTCAAACTTGTCTAGGTCTTTATCTTTGACCTCCATTGATATTTCAACATTATCAATCATGATAGTGTCATCTTTTGTCTCAGGCATGGGCGCAGACTCCATTGCTTCACTAGGTGTTGTCACTGTGGGCGCAGAATCCTATGGACTTGTCAAAGGTGCATTAGGTGTCTCAGAATCCTTGGCTTTCTCTGAGGGAGCTTGAGTTGCAAATGCACTAAGTGGATACATGTGTCTATCCAAGAACACCTTCTCAAATCCCTTCTATGTTTTCTTCGCAACCAACTCATAGTCCTTATTCATAATCTACAAAGTTCTCAGCTTGGTTCTTAGGTGAGGTTTCACCAATTCCAATAATAATGTTTTCTCTTAAGCTAAACATACAGGGAGGCTTTCATCCAATATCTTTTCTCTTATTCTGATATCCTCTTCTATAGCTTGTCTCTTCAAAAAGTCTATAATGTCCCCTTCATATCATTTATCCCAGTTTCCCTGTTATAATCATGTATTGGTTGATTCCAAGAATAAATGCATTGCACATGGTCTTAATAGATTATTTTTGTCCACCTATATGGTTGAAAAGTCACACTTTTTCATCAAATTCAGGAGGAGTTGTGACCCTTCATAATTGACCCTCTTTCCAAAAGTCACAACACTTCATAATCATAGTCTTTTCAAAAAATCACAAGCCTTCATAATCACAATCTTTTCCAAAAGTCGCAACCCTTCATATTCACAATCCTTTCAAAAAGTCACAACCTTTTATAATTAAAACCCTTCCAAAAAGTTACAACCCTTCATAATCATAATCCTTTCATAAATTCACAACACTACATAATTACAACTATTTTTTTTAGAGTCACAACCATTCATAATTAAAACAGTTTTCAAAGAGTCACATCCTTTCATCATTGCTATCTTTTGAAAAAGTAACTTCCTTGTTTTCTTCACATTCCTTTCCTCTTCCATTTATCCTTCTTTAACTCCCTCCTTTCTTTTTCAAATGAACTCTCCTCCCTTTTATATCTTATTTTGAAGGAGTCACATCTCTTTATTACATATCTCTTGACCTTTAATTAGATTTAGTTAATTTATATTATTTTATATTATATTATTTACTTATTTACTTATTTATATTTAATTATTATTAGTTATTAAATTCTCATTCTTTATAATTTATAATGATATATCAATCATATATTTATACTATCTTAATAATATATTATTATATCATTTATCTATATGAGTAATATATAATTTATATTAATAATATATTATTATATTATTAATATATTTTAATTTAATGTATTATATTTTTTCATTTTTATATAACTTATTATTTTATTAATTAATTAATTAATTTATTTATTATTATATAAATAATTAATAATATATTATTTATTTAATATATTTTCATTGTCTATTTATCAAATTTGATCTTTGAAATAGGAGACATCACAGTCCACCCTTCCCAAAATTGCTTGTCCTCTAGCAATTTGAACCTTTCATATAAGTGATGCCTCAGACCCTACAATGGTAATTTCAACTTGAGGTTAGAACTGTAATATATAAAATTATTAAATTAGAAGATCAAAATATTCAATTTAAAATCTTAAGAAAATTCCAAACTAGAATTTATCTTGATGTACAATAGTATTTTCTTTCTCCTCTTGTTAAGTATTGCCTTGTCTGTACTAAGCCTTGATGAATAACCCTAATCCTTAGGGAGAATTCATAATCAGGTTAAAAGCTCTCTGGGAGGACCTCCTAGGGCTCTAGTTGCCACACAACTATTATAGAATGGTCCTTAAGCTATGTCACCATCTCATTATGACTATCTCCTCCTAAGGCCTTATGGATATCCAAAATTTGGTATATCCATCCTTCTTAAAAGATAGATCTATTTCGTCTAGGCCTTCAAAGATGTAATCTCTACCTTGTAGTGGGGTGCCCTAGTAGTTTTCCCATAATCACAATGTAGTAGGGTGCCCTACTAGAAGTTCTCCCTTAACTACATTTGCAATAGGGTGCCCTCAGTGGTTCTCCCTCACTACTTCTGCAATAGGGTGTCCTTAACAGTTCTCCCTCAAACATAATGTAGTAGGGTGCCCTCACAACGATTCTCCCTTAACTGTCACTATAATGAGGTGCCCTTCACAATTCTCCCTTAATCATAGAGCAGTAGGGTGCTCTTGTAGCCGTTCTCCCTTAACAACTACTACAATAGGGTGCCGTAGCGGTTCTCCCTTAATTATAGCCTCAGTTTCTTTTGCAATAGGGTGTCCTAGAGGTTCACGGAGCAAGATGGTTCCTTTGTATCCATTCTCCCTTAACATGCTACTACAATAGGGTGCCCTATCTATTCTCCCTTAATTGCAGCCTTGGGAAGGTGCTAGCAATAGGGTGCCCTTAGCTGTTCTCCCTGAATTATAGTGCAATAAGATGTCCTTATATGACTCTTCCTTACTGCTACTACAATAGGGTGCCCTTCACAATTCTCCCTTGATTTTCATCCTTTTCCCTCATTTAAATTATATCTTAAATATCTATTAATGATCATAAAAAATATTGAGTACATAAATATATTATTTACTATGTATACATTACTAATTTCTTAGATTGTTGTTTCGGCTATGATTGAACTACTTCAAAACTCTATTGGCTTTCCACATTCTTCTCTCATATGAGTTAGTTTTAATATATCCTCCTTTATCTCGCAAGATGGTAGGATCATGCTATTAACACAACTACTGCAAGTTTGTAACCTTGACATGCTGTAATGTCCCTTGTTAATTTGTAACCTTTGGATCCTATTTATTAAATATATATTTATTCATATGATCTTATAATAGTTCTTTATTCTTAATGATATTTAAATGTAATAGTTTGTGAATCAATATTTAACTCAGAGATATGCTACAGCATAATTCATTGTCATACAATGCTTACCAGCATTGCAAATGGTTTATTTACTTCCTTATCTCTTATATATTTTATCATATATAAAAACTTCTATATATATAATTTTCTAGTTACATATCTTTATATACTGACCATATATATTAGCCATTAATAATATTCTAATATAATATATCAGCATCAATTAGTTCATTGCTGCTAGTAGTACATATGATCCCTTGCCCAATTTATTTGGTCAGTCATTCACATAAAGATCTTCTTTATATATATATTAGAAGATTGATCTAAGTCTCAATATTTATATATATCCTGGAAGTGATTACTGCTTCCTTGAGTCTCCATCTTTAATACACTATGAATGACTTTCTCATATATTTTTTTATTCCTTGTTCGATGCCAAATGAATGTGCTTGGTCATCCTTTTACAACTTACAAACTAAAGGGATACGTCCCTTGTGTCCGATGATAAACATCTTTTCTTAGTCATCCTTTTCATTACAAGGGCTTTGGTAATCACATTGTGTCTTAACTAGTAGTTAACATAATTGGTGACAACATAATTAACAATATAAATTGTCTTGTCCAAAGTTAGAATGAAATTCTCCGAGCCAATGAATCGTCAGTATATAAGGAGGCAATAATATTAATCTTTAGCAAACCGATAGTCTTTGGAATGGCCTTGACTATTAATCTTCCCATATCGTAATAAGTGATATGGAACTTTTAGATGTCTCTAATATTTCTAAAGATATTATTACTCTTGGCACTCTTAGTCTTGAATGATATCCTCTGTCAGATTATTATAATCATTGTTTTCTACTAATATTTCAATTCTTTTACTATCTCATTAATTAATAACTATTTCTTGATTGTATTGTTAGAAATGGTATTTCTTAATTGACTTATTCTATCATAGTGAGTATGATTGTATTTTTCATCTCTGATCTCACAACCTTAGATGGTTGAAAGCAAATGTTTAAGAAGTGATGTCAAGATAGTATTGATTTTGATATTAATAATTGAAAAATTATTACTATTATTATATCTTTAGCAATATTATATTATATTATTAATATTGAGAATGGATTACTAACTAAAAATTAAAATATTATATATGTTTTATTTATTTTCTTATAAGTAGACAATCATTATTAGGGTTTCCAACAAGAGACATGACAATCCTTCCCTCCCCAAATTTTCTTGTCCTTATCACAAAGTCTAAAATGTTCCATACATTATCCGATATAACTATCTTAAGTTCCATAACTATTTTCTTGAACTGAATCATATGTTTGATTATCATACCATGGATCTCTGATTTATCTATCTCACTATATTTATCATAGAATTTTTCTATTTGATCAATTCTTCCTTCACCAACTACCCTGGTTCTCAACACTCCAAGATTCGGTCTGAATCCTACCTCTGGAGGTGCTTAGGTATTTCTACCTTTTCTTCTTGTTGTTCTAGAGGATGGATGGCTTGCGCTGGTTTGCTTCTTCCTCTTAGGCATCCTACTAGGCTTAGGAGGTGGTGTGGACTCCAGATCAATAGTATCTATGGGTGCAGGATTGTTATCTTCTATCTTTTTCTTCTTCTCCTTGGGATCACCAGTCTTCTCTATTTTGATATCAGAAGAGGGTGCACTCTCAAGTTGCATTACAATCTTGGCTTCCCTTTCCTTATCCAAGTCTTCTTGTGTAATACCATAGATTTTCAGTATGTCAGAGGTGATCTTTGATGCTTTTCTCTTGGTCGTAGCACTATACAAGATTGAATCTACTTGTCTTGTCTTATCCTTATAAGTACCCCATCTTGGTTCATTGGGATCCTTAGGTGATGACAAGAGGACTTGTGCATATGCTTCCAAAATGTATTCTTCCACTTCATAACCAAGTGGATGAATCTACTTAGTTATAGGGCTCTACAACTTCCATGCATGTGATATTTGTCTCTACCATAAAAATTATGCTATCCTTATACTTCTCTACAATACTCTCAGGTATCTTATACCTTCTCTGCATCTTTATTCTAAATGTCTTGATGTCCAGTTCCATGTAATCTTTCAAGGTGCTTTCAGATGATGCCTTGAATGAAATTTGTGGCATTGTAGGAAAACTCTTATCAAGGTAAATATCTGATACTTTACCAACAATATGAAGTACATATAAATTATTAGTGACCCAAACCTGAATATCTTGCTCTTGTCATACTTTAATAGCCCTTAAGTTATCCATCAACTATGCGTGCAAGATCTCACACAATTTGAACTCTCCATTTTCCTTTACTATTCTAATACCTGCCAAAATAGTGGCTGCAGACAAACTATTTACTCTATTAGCATGTTGGAACTTATAACCAAGTATCATTTTCCATGAGTTTGATATCCTTCTCCTCAATCAGCTCAATTGTCATGCCATGCTTATCACTACGGGACTTACAAGGCTTGCTCAACTAGTTTTCTGACATCCTTACTAGTAGGAAGAATAGTACCTATCTTAGGTAGTCCGGTCATCTCATAAATGCAATCATTATTTATTCTAACAGGGACTTATCCTATCCAAAATAGATCATCATGTATTTGCTCAGTAAAATCTTAATCTATTCAGATTCATAGAACTCATATGTAGTCGCATACTCAATAATTGGGTGATTAGCAAGGTGCGCGAACTCATCCATGAATGTCATGTCTAGATTCATCATTGTTTCCATGTGTGACCTTATTCTATCCAATCCTACCAGTTCCTTCTTGCAATAAATGTATTTGTGTATGTCTTCTACGTGCATCACTCCCATAAGAGCTCTAGAAAATGCCCCTTCCAAATCATATAAGACTGACTTAAAGGGATGCTTCTTAAATATATATCTCTTCCTTTTAGAAACATCAAACACAACTGGAGTGGCCATTACTTATTTGATCAATCACTCAAATAGGGTTCCAAAGGGTTTTTGAACCATCGTGTCTGAACTAGGGTTCCATAACCAACTTTCACACTTCTTCGCTGATAAACCAACTTCAATCTTTCAACACAAACTTGCTTTTGATCTCCTGTGCTATTCAAAGGCTTGAAATTGAATACAAATGTGAGGGCAATAGATATCCAGTGACTATAAAAACACCTTTATGCAATTAATGCTTGCTGCCATAATACAGAGTGCAACAAAGAATTCCAATCTTCATTTCTGCTATCAATCAAGTTGTTCGCTCTTGCATACTACATCAAATAGTATTCAAAACTACTATAACCAAAGGCACATACTCTGAGGTGAGTATACCAACCGTGCAAGGGTCTAGAGCTAATCTAGATCCTCCTATGACCATGAGGGTCATTCATCTAGAAGTAGAAGGTGTGTCCATTACGGATGCATCCAATACATATTCATCAACATTATCCATCTTTAATTTTGTCCAAATCAAGCTCGCATATTTTATGGATTTCACAAGCTTGACTTCTCCAAATTCATCCAAAATTGATCCTTGAGACTTATTAGGTCTTTTCTTGTCCTTGCACTCGTGATCTGTAGAAATTTGAGATGTGTCTAGCCTTGTTACAAGGGTGACAAATAACTTGAGGCCTTATATTCCTCGACTCATTGATGTGAGTTACCATACTACATTGTCTAGCTGCGTGACCATTATAATTGTATAGCTAACATGAAATATTCTAAGGACTTCCAACATTTTGTTGAGGATGATTTCTCTGATTATGCCAAGTCTGACTTCTTTGATTTGATCTAAAATTCATAGCTCTATGAAAAAACTTATTTCATGAATAAAAATAACCATTGAAAGGTCTTACCTCTTTACAATCTCTTTCTATATGTCCATTCTTGTTTACAGGCATAACAAGTTTCAGTTTACTGGCTTGCGTTCATCCTTAGATGGTGCAGTTTTAGCTTCAATATGATTTCCAGTCTTCTTAGCTTCTATAGATTCTTCTGGTTCCCTCTTTCTTTCTCACATATCATTGATTTGATTTTGTGCTTCATTGAATCTAATACCAGTGGTATCTCCTTTAATCTTTTGTACATACAACTGTGACTCTATTAGATCCTTGCTTGTGTGTAATTTGTTTAATATGGTTCTTTGCTTCTTTTAATTCAGATTCTGTCTGCTTCTTAATGTTCTCTAACTCCAAGATTTTCATGTTTCTTGCCTCAGTTTCTTCATCCAATTGCTTATTTTCTTTGACTTATTCTTCATAGGCCTTCCTAATTGTTAAATATCTTTACATCCAATTCTTCAATTTGATCCTTTAGTATATGTGTTTTCCTCATTCAAATTTTTGACCATTTTCCCCTAAATCACTTGTAAATAAATTTTCAAATCTTTTCTCAGTTTCTTGATGAATACTTGAGAACCACTAACCTTTAATTTTAGTTCTTCAATTTCTTTTTCAGATCTGTCAAGGTCTTCAAGAGCTACTTCAAGATTCTTCTTCAGATGTTTCACTTCTCTTGTATCCATGATCTCCTCAAGTGGTTAAACTTATCTTCAAAGGACCAAGCTCTGATACCAATTGTTAGGAATGGGAACATTGAGAGGGGGGGGGGGGGGTGAATTAGTGTTCTATAATATTAATTATGATACTTGAAAACTTAAATAAATAGCTTAATTATTGAACTGAATATTAAAGCAAGTAAAGTAAACATTCATAACACATAAAACCAAATATGATTATGGGGGAAACCTTGGGGAAAAGGAAAAAACCCCGGTGGGAATTAATACCCTCTAATAATTGTACTTGTGTATTATGAACCTATTAATGTTCCTTAGCCTGTTAGGAGTTGTCATTACAATGCTTAAAGTACAATGACCTTGTCAAGGGTCGGACCTTGTTAGGGAGTCTTCAGTAACAAACCCTATTAGGGGTGGTTGTGTCTCACTACCAGAGCTCACTGCTCAATAGAGAAGGCTACAACCTCCTAGATATCGGATACACACTATATTTGGAATGGTGGAACTACTGCTATGACACTACTTGTCTGATCAGTTCCTTTGTGCACTGATGCTTTAACCTCTTGTAAAGCTCTATATCAATTCTAACTTATCTTCACATGCTTCTACTCTTCTTCTATCAAATCTATATCTCATGCCATGCTCAAATACAAAGGCAACATGTCCCTTATTTATAAGTGCAAAGAAAACTATTCACTAGGTGGGCCCTATAACCTATTACATACAACACTTCCAAATGAATTGGCTCAAGCATGTTTACATACATTGATATTATCATGTTTACAACACATTTAAAATAGGTGCATAGCTTACAAAATAAATAATGATCCCTAATCAAAATCTTTCTTATCGGCTGCATGCTATGTTCTGCTCTGCCGCTTACTGACTGTGTCACTTCAACTCGTTGTATCTTCTTCATACTAACTCATCTGGATCATGCATTCTTAGACTTATCATGATTACATACTCAAAGAATAATCTTCAAGGGAACATGCCAAAACTTGATCATATACACATTTTTCTGACGCTCTTTTCATCAGGTGCATTACTCATCAGTCTATCTTCATACTTAGCCGATTTCTTATCTTCTAAGTTATTGCGCTTACACCAAAAACTATATATGACTTTGTTTCCATAATGACAACACTAGATCTTAGTCATATACACTAAGTATAGTCAACTTGCCAACAAGGTATGCTAACATTAATGTTTTTTAATTTATGTCAACATACTAATTAGTGTTTTAGACAATGTGTTCTATATGTTTAGTGAAGAGGATTTTAGTTGATCAGGTGATATGTTGAAGTGTTGAGTTGTGATCATGAGATATTGTTCAGAGGTGTTTGTAGATGGTCTATAGAGGTTCACAAAATTTTTGATGACAATTTGGCGAGGTATGATTGAGTTGCTAGTCATTGATATTACAGTGTTCCTACGTACAATGGATGAGTATTTGGTTCAATATGTCTTGGATTTTATGATCTACAAGTTGCAAATATGGTGGTTATATGGTGCCTTATTATTGTTATTTGTAGCTAGTGTTGTTCATGATTCAAAGTACAACAAGATATCTTTTATTATGACAAAGTTTGGTATTTTAGTCTTCTCGATGATCAGAGATAAATATGAGTCTGGATTTTGTATTGAAGATGATGTGAAGGTTCTCAATGGTATTCATGTTATTTTTTGGTTGCTCTTGGATTGTGTGATGATCGTATTGTTGGTCCACACTGATTGAGGTGATCAAATTTATTGCTTTGGTAGGTGTATTGGTGTTTCTTCATTTAGATCCTAGTCAACTTGATGATATAATGTGTTGTGATTCTTGATGTTGTCTTAGTGACACAACAATCGTTGTCGTGGTTGAAGATTTGGTTTTGTACATAAGTCTTGGATGACTTGACTTGATTCGCATTGGAGATTGAGTATAATGTTTATATGCTTTATTGTAATAGGTCTTAGCTGACTTAGTGGTTGATTATTTTTTGTAATTGGTATAAATGAGTACTTATTTTGTAATTGTGTGTGTGTGAGAGAGAGAGAGAGAGAGGAGAGTATGTGTAATTGTCTTCTGCACTTAGGCAGAGTTTGTACTTCATTGGAATTATTTTGGCATAGGAGATGCTACTTGTTAGTGCGGTTGTAATGACTATATGTGCACCTTTTGTAATTGAAGATAGATTGGTGAACCTAACTGAGGGTTGGATCTTAGATTGTATTATGAGCAACATGCTTTGGTCAGTGAGCCTACAGATTGGGTTGTAATCCTATTGTTGCAAGTGCGTCCATTATTCTGTATTTTGTCTTAATCGAGAAGTACTTTTAGTAAGTACATTCATTTATTGGGTCTGATTCCCACCGGGGTTTTCCCTTAATCAGTGTTTCCTTGAGGAACAAATCTTGGTGTTCTGTGTTATATGTTGTGGATCTTGTATTATTATTTATCTTTTAGATCTAAGTGGATAAAGTAGAATTAAAATTATTAGATGTACACAACTGATTCACACCCCGTCTCCTAGTTGTGCTTACTTCCTTTTGGGCCTAACAATTATAAATTTTTTGATATGCAACATGTGATACTATGTTAATGTTTTGCTTAAAAAAACTAGGAACAATTTTAGCGTACAAAGGATTTGGCCTCAATCTTATCCATTTTTTTGAAAACTTTTAGTAGTTTAGAAAGTAGATTCAAAGTACTACAATTCTTGTTCTTTTAGTATCTTCAAATTTTGAGAAAATAAGTCCTCAAATATCTCCCCCCTTTAGGTTTTAGCTGATTTCAGAAAAAAAAAAGAAGAAAAAAAGTGACCACATATACCCCTTTTTTCACCATTTTGGTGCACATGCCCTTCTATTACATCGATATAAAGAGTTTGCACAATCCAAACATCTATTAAGATTAGATTGGGTATTGAAAAACACATAAATCAAAAGGTTTTGACTCTTCAAAAAGACACTATACATATAGGCATAAAAAAAATAATGCCACCCAAGCCTAGAATTTTATGGTTGTAATTGGTCATTTCTTCACTTTAGACTACATATGACAACTTGAAATTTAGTGGACTGTATGAACTCGACATGTTATATTTTTTTAAAACTATATATATGACACTTAAGATTATCAATAAAGTGCAACAATATAATTTAGATAATATATAAAAAATTCTTTATAATATAAATATATGTTATTTAAAAAAAATTTTAACATAAAATATAAATTTATTTATAATAATTTTAAAAATTATCAAATATGAATGCTTCTGAGTTTTCAATATTTTTAATATTATATTTTTAAAATAGTTTATATTGTCTTATTGATTATCATTTCACACACAACACACACACACACATATACATATAGATGTACATATAGATGTACATATAGATAATACTATATATATATATATATATATATATATATATACATATATATGTATATATGTATATACATGTATACACACACACACATATATATATATTTGTGTGTGTGTGTGTGTGTGTGTGTGTGTGTGTGTGTGTATATGTATACATACATATGTATACATATATATATATACATATATATATATATATACATAACATATATATATATATATATACATACATATATACACACACTCATATATATATATACATATACACACACACACACACATATATATATATATGCATATTATC